>JAUELO010120016.1:0-17433 GCA_032357855.1 Amphibolips quercusostensackenii | reverse complement strand
CAAGAAAATTACTGAGAAATACTTTGATAGGATCTCTAACCATAGTAATATTTTAGTAAAGAATGTAATGTATGAACATTCAATTTTCAAACACAAAAGAAGATTGTGTATATTGCACGATGCTAGATGTTTGCAAAAAAAGCTTACTCTTCACTCTTAGGCAGTTGTTAATATTCAACAAACTTTGTGTTATCTGGTTTTTTTGTTCTTAGTTTTTCCAGAAAACTAATCTTTATGTTTTATTAAATGAAATTCTGTTCTGTTTCTTTATATTATAGTTTATAGTAAGATAAGATGGTTAGTCGTAGATAATTACGTTGGAACATCAACCTCACACTTATGTGATTACTCTGCATAACTTATATAATGTGTGAATAAATAAATTAAATTAAATTAATATTTACCTCTAAGTGGAAAGTAGATAAATTGGTTATGCAATTTAATTTGTAAACTTGAATTAATTATTACCTCACCAAGTGAAAAATTGACAAAAAGTGGGAAATTTCAGAAAAAGCTGCAAAAATCTAGCATCAGCATAGGAAAAGATAGTTATGAGAAAGAAAAAAACAATTCATTTCAACGATAATACTTGTTGAATTTTATTAATTTTCACCTTGACCTAAGTGCAAAATGGACATCAAGTGAAATATTTCAAAAAAACCCGCAACTTTCTAGCATTATTCAAAGATAATACTTAAAATAATAAGAAAATGTTATTGCAATTATTTTCGCTAACTTAAATTAATTCTTACATCACTCTAATTGAAAAACGGACAAGCAGTGAATTTTTTTAGAAAAAATTGCAACTCTATGGCATCACTATAAAAGAAGACAGTTATAAACTATAATCGCTTGTTAAAGCATTCACGCATTCTTTGTTAAAGCTTTACCTTAAAATTATAAATTAAATATTTTATTTTCGAAAGCATATTAAAATGTGTTTGGATTGAAAACAAAAGTTGAAATAAGATATAACTAATTGCGCTTTCCCATTTTTTGCGAAAACTACCAATTGAAAAAAAATATTCTCATGAACGAAAATATTAATTTTTTTAAAAAGATTTTTGACAAGAAATCAATATTTATTCCAGAGTAAAATTTGCAAAATTGAAAACAGATCTATTCGGGGGAGTAGCACATAAAGATTCTGAATAGTATACTTAATTTGAAATGGATTGATCAATGCCTTGGTTGTGCGCGTTAGCCAAATATGTTACAAAAAATTATTCTTTTAGAGACCAGGTTAGATATTTCGAAACGACTCTGAAAAACTTCTTAAAAATGTTCTATTTTATGCCTAATGACTAATGTCCATGCAAGATATTATTTTCAAATTTTGCAGTTTCGTAAAAAGCAGGGAAGTACATGAGTTTTCACAAATTGGGTCTGGTAGGGGTTTGAGTCCAGTTACCTGTACTATTGTGTATTTCAATAATTTAATAGCACATTTTTCATACATCATTTACTTAACAAAAAAATAGGAAAACAAAATTTTAGGCATCGATGAAAATTTACTTTCGCTGTTCAGCAACCTTAACATAATAATATAAGGAAAAGTATAATTTTTAGTTAATTATGTATTTATTCATCAATGTACATCAGAAAAATATAACATAATTTCCATACATTTGTATTGATCATTTTGTGTATAGATTGATTTTCACGTAATTAAATATCACACGAGCCGAGATCCAATAACATTTCCCTCATGTGATTTGAAGACTAAAAATTCAATGGGAAAATCTTTAACGTGTTCGAAACTAATCTTGAAACGATTCATTTGATCCTCATCTGGAACAAAATTTTTCTCAATACCGCGAGGGACGATATCTTCTGCTACTCCTGTAACAGGATTTTCCATGATATCAAATATTGTCTGACCATATTTGCAAACCCCACCAATATGATATGGGGCTGATGGACCGGATGAGCTAGAAGCTTGATTTGCTGTGAAGAGATAAGGATTTGTGGATTTCAAAAAAGTCATTATTAATTTTAAAATCATTGTTTTAGTGATTTACCTAATTTTTGAGGTTGATACACAACTGCCATAACTATTCCGTCCTTGTGATAGACCCTAAATTGTATACCAGCTACTTTGTCAATATAGTTACTTAACCCATGAATCGGATATTTATCAAATTTATTTCTGGGGTGAACACTAATCTTTTCTACGTTTCCATTTTGAGATTTATACACCCTAATAAAACATTGCCCCTTATAAGGCATGAGCTGATATGTTTTCCTCTCTGGTAAACTCATTGGCTGGGCACCAGGTGTGTCCATTCCGGACGCATTTTCTGTACAAAAAATTAAGATTTGTGATTTTAAAGTTTTTAAAGGATTTGGAAATAGCTCTGTTCTTAAGCAGATTTCAGTTTTAAAACAAAGTGTAGATTTTTAAATTCTTTGTTTTTAAATAAAGATCTCTGAGAAATATGTCAGCATAACATATTGTGCTAAAGCGCGCAGTCGAGGCGTTTATCAATCGATTTCAAATTAGTTATATTATTCGGAATCCTCATGCGCTTTCATTTACTGTTTTTCCTTAATTTATGTTTTATCGTGGATGCTTGAACATAAGATAAATACTAACTTTTTATTTATTTATTGTATATGTAATATTTGTTGTAAATGCTAGTTTTAATGTTATATCACACCTACTTTTGAGGTGAAGAATCCCCACGAATGTGAGGAGTAGAACGCCACTTATCATCTACATTTTTTCAAAATAATCTCTATAAAGAGAATAGTAAACTAATTTTTGCACAATTTTTTTTTCAGAAGTAAGGCGATAAAAGACAGCTCTATGTAGTGACTTAGGTGACTTCTATCCGATAACACGCTTTATCTATTCATTAAATAAATTGAGGGGAAGGAGGAAAATTGTTTCCTTAGATCTAAAAATTTTCCATATTTGCTGAATTTCTTACTTATAGAACCTTCAGAAATATTGCGGATTGGAATATGTGTTGTTGTGAGTTGCATGATAGAGAAAGAAAAAAAACTAAAAGTAATGTCTTATGTCACAATGCTTTAAAGTGGAACCAAAAGTTTTATTTAAACACCTGTTTATATACTTGGCATTAACCAATTTCAGCATATTGTTAACCAAAGTTTAGGGAAAAAATTTATTGAAAAAAATCGTCAACTTGCACATTTTTTTTAATTGTTTGAAGTAATTGTTAATGTACAAAAATTGTTCCTTACGAAACAACATTCTGATAATAAATTCTAATCTTATTTATACTCTCAGTTTTCAGGCATGCCTAGATTTTTTATTAAATAACTGAGAATAATTGTTTATGAAAATTTCATTGTACATTTTCATTAATATTTATGATATTTATATAATATTTATAATATTAGTGTCAAGCTGTTTAAATCAAAAGCACGATTTTCTTCAACGTGAAACTGAAAAATTTTTTAATTTTATTATCCTTTGTTTCTAATCATATAAATTGTTATACTTAACTAAATATGCAAATAGTTTAATGATTTAGATTTTATTCTTGAAGATTATGTGAATTTTGAAGATTTCAAAATATTTAAAAGAAGAGTATAGAGAATTAAAAAAAAAAAATTTAATTATGCAGGTTTGAAACGAATTTCAGAAAAAGTTTTAAAAGTTTTAAAAAATTTGAAAGGTTTCCAGAGATTAAAAATTTTTTTTTATATTTCTAGAAAAATTTCAAAGGATTTTTTTTGTAGTATCAATTTCAAGAAAAACAAAATTATATGCAAAAGTAGCGCATGAGAATTCTAAAAAATATAATTGATTTGAAATCGATTGATAAACACCTTGGTTTTACGAATTAGCAAATTATGGTTAAAAAAATTATTATATCCGTAATTTTGATGATTTCAGGCATGCCAATTTTTCACCTATCTGGTGATTATAGCCGTCTCAATAAATTTGTACAACTTTTTATTTGCTGTTCCGCAATAAATAACGAATAGTCAATAACGTAAGTGTACTGCACAAAATTTTTCATATAATTAAACATTTTCAAATTTTACTAGAAAAAGACGTGTGGTCGTAGAAAGCATCCGATGATCCCACAAGTCCAAAATTCTGAAAAATATGACGGAATTCAATTGAAAATTCAATAAATAGTTTATTTAAGAAGTTTTTAAATACATATTTTTAAACTTCGGTTTGGCTTGAGAGCGACAAATTTAAAACATAAAGCATTTTTTTACTTCAAAGAGAGCAAAATTTTAGAAATAACTAATTTGTTCGACTAAAGTGACAAAATATGTTCTTAAAAAATATTCTATGATTAAAGACGTTGAATCGTAAAAAAATTCTAGACAATTTTGGACAAAAATTTTGAGAAAAAAGCTAATAAAGCAATGAAATTTAGAATGAGTTACGGAAAAGTATGATTTGAAAGAAAATAATTATAAAGTGTGTTTGCCTCTATCTAGTTTTTTAAAGATGAGCAATTTTCAATTCGTGATTTCACAAATATAGGTATTGAATAATAAACAATATTAAAATGCAAAATATTTCAAGAAATAAATAATTCTTTTCATATTTGGTACGTTTTAAAATTATTTGTTTAAATCACGAGTTTCTTAGGCTCTCGTTATCTGCTACATATCAGCAAATAAAGAGCTGTACAAACTTATGATAATGGTTATGATTATCACGTACGTAAAAAAATTAGCATGCATAAAAATATTTAAATTATGAAAATAATATTTTTTTCGAAGATATTTTGCTAATGTGCAAAACGAAGGTGTTGATCAATCGACTTCAATTCAACTATATTTTTCGGGATCCTGACAAGCTTTAAAACTTTAAAGAAGGAGTGTTTCTAACCAATCAATATTTTTTTCAGATAATTCCAAAATTTGAAGTGAAAACCACGATCACTAAATGAACCTCTTTTTTTTTGTTCATGATTAAACAATTTAAAATTAAAAGACTTAATAACAAATGTTTTTGATTTTGGATTAGATCGAATGAATAAAATGTTAAAAATTGAAAACAGAACTACATGCAAAAGAAGCGCATGAGGATCCTGAAAAGTATAATTAATTTGAAATCGATTGATAAATGCCTTGGTTTTGCGCATTATCAAAATATATTTTAAAAATTATTATTTTCGTTATTTAAGTATTTTCATGCATTTCTTTTTTTACACCTATCTGGAGATCATAACTATCTCCATAGTACAGCGTGTTATTTGCTTTTCCGTAATACATAAGGAATGTCTAAAAACTCATTATTTCAACAAACAGTCTCGAAAACTACCAAATGGAACTAAAATTATTTAACTCTTAAAATCTATGACAGTAAAATTTTGTTAAATTTTTAATAACTATATTTCTGATATCTTGAATTAAAAATTACGCATGTTTAAAAAACTTATGTTTACAATTGATAATTTTGAAATTGTTAAGTTCAAATATCCAAATTATTATTAATTATAGAATTTTTTCACTTCACTTTGGCTAACTTTAAATGATTCTAAGTTGAAGGGAAAACGTTATCTCTGCCTTGGCAGAGATAACCTTAGACCAACAAAAATAGATGTCTGCTCAAGTATTTCATATAACTGAGTAAATATTTTCAAATTTGAGTTACAAAAAAAAATGATAACGGCCGATTAAAAATTCAGTAAATAGTTTAATTCAATCCAATCCTTTGTTGTTCAATAATTGAAATATTAAGTTAAATAATTTTATTTTCAATTGGATTAAATTAGTTCAAATAGAAACAATGAAAACAGACGTTTTGTTTATAAACAAATAATAAGTTTACAATAGAGAGAATCAAATTCTAACCAATTTCTCACTTTTTTGTTTATATGAACCAATTCGAGGGCGATATGCATAAATATTTGTTTTTAAATTGGACTAACCTAATGAGTATAATTGAACTGAAATCGATTGATAAAAGCCTCAAGCTTGCACATTAGCAAAGTATTTTTGAAAAATATATATATATATTTTCGTAATTTTACTATTTTTAGAGATGCCAATTTTTTTACGTATCTGGTGATCATAACCGTATCCATAAATTTGCACAGCTTTTATTTGCTGATCAGTAGTAGATAACGCATATCTAAGAGAATCTTGATTTCAACCATTTTAAACATACCGTATATAAGAAGAATTATTTATTACTAAAAATTTTTCACATTAGAATATTTTTTAATTTTCAATGAATATGTTTTTTAATTTTTAAATTAAAAATTGCTCATTATTAAAAAACTTAAATTTACAATTGATAAATTTAAAATTCTTAAATTATTGAAACGCACATTTTTTCCATAAGAGGGAAAACAATTGAAAGCAAAAAATTTTTCAACTTGAAAATTTTTTTTTTAGTCAGAAGAAAAAATAAAAAAAGAATTGTTTTTCTTAAAAGAGAGAAAATTTGCCGTCAAGAAATTTTCCATTTTGGAAGATGCAAAATATAAAAAGGAAACCATTCTTCGAGCTAAGAAAAAAAAATTGAACCATTTATTTTTATTTGAAAGATGGAAAATTGTTAAAGTAACGATTTTTTTTACTTATATCTGCAGCTTGTAATAAAATATTTAAGAAGTCTTTAGAAATTATTCGATGATCCGATAAGTCGAAGATTTAAATAAATCACAATGTTTTTTTCTAGTCTTATTTAAAAATAATATAATTTAAAATTATGAGAAATTGTTGAAACAATTATTTTTGTATACTTTAATTCATTGTTTCCTCACTCTGAGTAAAAAGTTAATCAAAAGTGGAAATTTTTGGAAAAAGCAGTCACTATCTAACATTGCTATGGGAAAAGATAGTTATGAATAATAATTTGTTTTGAAAATTATTTTGGTTAAATTGTGTTAATTTTTAACTTGCGTACTAAGAAAAATGGACAAAAAATATAATATTTCAGAAAAAAACCGTATTTTTCTAGCATTATGTAAAGATAATATTATTATAAAGAATAGTGAGTTGTTTAAACAATTATGTTCATTAACTTGAATTATTTATCACAACACTCTACCTAAAAAGTGGACAAAAAGTTGAAAATTTCAGTAAAAATCGCAACCTTTTAACATTATTATCAGCGAATATTATTATAAATGATAACACATTGTTTAAACAATTATTTTTATTAAATTTAATGTAACTAAGTTTACATTTTTTGCAGGTAATTTTATGTTAACAAAAGCCTAATCTATCAAACAACTCTAATCGATACAATTTTTTATATTAAACTTTATCTGTGAAAAAGGATCTTCCGCTCCGCCAAGAAACGAACCACAGGTCTCCCGATTGCCGGTCGCGTGCTCTTACCACTAAGCTACTAGGAAGATCGAAAGAAAATCCTTTTTCCCAGGACTACATGAAGAAGTGAATATTACAAACTAACAAAAATAGTGCGCTCATTACATGTTTTTTATATATTATTGCCTACTTATAAAATTATAATATATAAGCTTAAATTTAAAATACAAAAAGATATAATGAAAATATATAATAATAATTAATTAAAACATTTTTAATGCTTCTAATTCAAATTTATGTAATAATGAATTTGTTTAATATTTAAATTTTAATTCAGTCGAAAATGTATTTTTTTCTATGTTTATTTATTGTTCAACATTTTGAACTTTTTTTTTACTAAAAGATTAAAATCCATTCAGAAAATAGTTAAATTTTTTTTTATAAAATTTTAATAATTAATTTTTTTTTCATATTTAATGTAAAAATTTTCAGCATTTTTAAAAAACCTTAAAACAGTTCTATTAAAATTTCTTTTGGCACTTTTTTCTATCTCGCGTAATTTATTCCTTCAATTCTAAAATTCTATTTGAAAAAATTATAAATAGTAATGATTTTTAAGATGAAATGTCAAATTTTATATTTTTTTTTTCGAAGTTGAAAAAATGTTAAATGTTAATCATTAAAGTTGTATAATTCTTAATTGCAAAACATAAGAGCTGCATCATTTTTTATTGGGAATTTTAAATAACATAAGTTTTTTGATTAAGAATATTTGCAATTGAAATTTTTCCAATTTTTAAGAATTGCAATAAATAATTCTTCAAGTTTAATGGTGTCTAAACAAAGTTTTGTTTTTAATACTTGCGTAATTTCAAATTGTGAATTTTTAATATAAGGAAACCTTTGTTAAAAAAAATTACAATTTGCAGTTTTGCAATTTTTTAGAGTTAGAATGAAAATTCTCTAATGTGGAAAATACTGAATTTCAAATTATTCAATTTTTAAGATTTTCATTTTATAGATACGTAATTTTGCGCGTTTTTTATAGAATAATTTAATTTTAAAGATTTACAATTTGAAATTCTTGAAATTTAACATTTTTCAATTAAAAATATCTTTTTCTGGCAGTGATATTTCATCTTCAATTTGGGTTCATTAAACGCAGAATTGTATTACCTTTCACTGTACGAGGAAAAAATTTTTATTTATATTTCGAAAACTAAGGCACTAAAAATCAGGCTCAAGAAATCACCTTCTTTAGGAACTTTCCCAACAAGGATTCCATCACAATCCGACGAGTCCTACTTTACTATCCGTTTACTTTACGAAGGCCCCAACAAAATAGTTGAACATTTTTGTGTTTTACTCGTAAAAGAAAAATCGCGTAAAAACACAGCTTACACCATGATGAAGTTTAATTAGTTGCGCTTAAGACAAGTCCCCATTTGTTTGCGTAAAAAAATTCGTTTGGAAAACATTCTTCGCAAAAAGATGAAAACCGTGGCTTTTTCGCGTCGCTGCCTGACTACCGATGACATCTTCAAACTGAACAATGTAAAAAATTAGAAAAAATCATACAAAGGCTTTTATGGTTTAAATATACATACGTGATAACAAAATTGCAATATGTTTATAACAATTAACGTAAAATGCCGATGGGTCCTTTTACCCACACTGCCGTTCATCATTCTTCCAAGATTATTTGTTATTGACTATTAGATTTCAAATTTGTTATTTCTCACTGTTATTCAATTGCATTTTTTGAAATTTCTCAAGCGACTCAAGCCAAAATACAATTCTTTACTGTGTATATTACGGGATATGTCGTCATCGGAAGTCAAGCAACGACAGATTGACGCGAAAAAAACCATGGCTTTCAACGTTTCGCGCAGGATATTTTCTGAACTAATTTTTTTACATAAGCAAATCAAGACTTGTTTAAAGCACATTAAAGTAAGCTGTATCATGGAGTAAGCTGTGTTTTCATGCGTTTTTTATTTTACGAGAAAATTAAAAAAATATACAGCTGTTTTGGAGAAACCATTGTAAAGTGAACGGATAGTAGTACACTAGAGTAGGACTCGTCGGATCGGAACGGACCGGCTTTCCACTGTCGACCGCGCAGGTCTGCTGCGACGCTGAACGCGTGCGCCTATTAATGATGGGCGGGGACTATTTCCTTCGAAGATGTCGATGCAAGGTGTGCATATTCATTAGGCTCACTTTTGTGCTGGTATAAATGTCCCAGATAAATTAATTTGGTTCCCTTTATTGCTACGAAAATGTAGCCAAAGACTTCGCCAAACCCTTCATTGAATGGTAGCTTATTAAGTTGTGCGTGAGAAATGAAAGGCGTAAAAACGTCAGTTTCAAATATTTCGGTTCTCTTTCTGATATTAACATCTAGCCTAGCTTTAACTGGCAAATGTTTCTTAAAATCGACAACACGTAAATCTTGTCCACCTTTGGTAACTGATTTGTAAGTCGCGACCTCCTCTCCTAATTTTATTATTGTGAACATGTAATAACACCCATAAATATATGTACGAGCATTTTCTTCTTTCAGCCAATAGGTGGGTTCTTCATAAGCTGGTTCGAGTTTATCTCCAACAATAACTTTATCTCTAAATTCTACACAAACCTTCCTTAGTGGTTGAGTGTATACTGTTTCATATGGACCTGGCATCATACTGGCTGCACCTAATTTTATGGAAAAAAAAATCAGCATTTAGAAAGTTTTCGTACACACATGGGCTGTTTAAAAACTACGTCACACTGACAGAGGAAGGGGGAGGTTTGCAAGGAATTTGACATCATACATGAAACATATAATTGCAAATAACTTTTTTTTCAAAAGCTTCATGAAATTAAAATTAAGTATTTTTTCACAAGTGAAGCATCTAAATACCAGTGCACTCGAGTTGCGGACTATGGTCAGGATGGACGGGGGGCATTCCTCGAGTTGCGAACTTGGGTGAGTACCAGGAACGTTTCCCCTTCGAGCCTTCGTTCCCTCTCCACTTACCACTTCCCTTCTCTCGGTCCCCATTCTTTCTCAAAATTTTCCCTTTGCAATTTTTTTAGGCTTAGGACTGGCAGCGATTTTCACTTATCTAATTCTAATATACAAATTTTATTTCTTGTATTGTTAAATGTATTGTTATTATTTCTTAGTTTTATCATAATATTATAATATCAATATCAAGTCAACTCAAGTGTAATAAATACTGGAATTAGCAACATATTTCCCACACATACTACGCGTACACAGCACAGTAAGACACTGCTAGTTATCATAATTTTCAGTAGGTAAGTACCTATTTCGAACCTACTGAAAAAATATTCTTCTGCTGTTGTTCGGAGTTCATCGTCGGGGTGGGGTAAGAGAGCCCAGAACGCAACGCTCAGACCTAAAGTGACTGTGGCCCGCAAATTGAGGGTTTACTGACCATAGTCCGCAACTCGAGTGCAGCCTACTAATATGTTTTTGGTTCATAATATTCATTTCTTTTATATATATAAAAACACTGCTTGATAGAAAATTTTATCATTTTGTTCAAAACTCAAAACATTAGGTAAAAATTTTGTTTTGTTTTGTTCAAAGTTCAAATGCCTTGTTAAAAATTTATTTTTGCAGCTAAGAATTAATTTTCCTAACTAAAAATTTAACTAATCCATTTTCGGTTCACAATAAATCGTTATGAATTGAAAATTTAACTCATTAATTTTCTATTGAGGATTCGTATTTTTGTGTTGAAAATTAAACTACGTGGTTAAAAGTTAAAATGCTTGGATAAAAATTCATTTTACTTGTCACAAATTTCACTATTTTATTGAATCTGCGATTTTTTTTGCTTGTTAAAAATTTATTTTATTTCTTAAATATTGGACTATATTTTGAAAAATTGAATTTTTTTGGCTTAAAAATTTATCGTTTTTAGTTGAACATTCAACTATAAAATTTTCCATTTCAAATTTAGATCTTTTGTTTGAAAAACATCTACTCAATCGAGAGTTGAAATTCTTTTTTTTTTAATTCATTTTACTGGTTACGAATTTGACGACTTTGTTAAGTCTTTGTATTTTTTTATCATAAATTAATTATTTGAACCAAAAATGAAAATTTTGTTTCTTTCTTAACAGAAAAATTTGTCCTGGTTAAATACTGTTTCTTTTTATAAAACTTTGTATTTTTTTCCATTTAAATTAAAAAACTTTTTATTTTTTGAATTGTTAACAACTACATTTTTTGTAAATTCGACTATTATTGATTTAAAATTAAGATAATTAATTAATAATAAAATTGAAAATATCACTATACCATTTTTTGTTAAAAACTTATTATTTTGTTGAATATGTATTTATTTTGTTGAGGATTTGTAGTTTGGGTTGAAAATCTGTCTCTTCAGGTTGAAAATTTAAATATTTTGTTAAAAATTCTTTTTTCGCTTGGTTAAAAATAAATTTCTTATTCTGCAAATTTATCTATTTTATTCTGGGTTCATAAAATTGAAACTTTTTATTTTTAAATTCAACTACTTGTCTACAAAATTTTACTGTCTCGTTAAACATTCGTCTTGTAGGGTTGAAAATTCTATTGTTGTTGCATAAAATTTAACTACTTGTTTGAAAATTCAAAAATTTAGTGAAAATTTGTTTTCTCTCTTGACTGAAAAATTTTTTGCTGGTTAAATGCCTAACTTACTTTTTAACAATTTTTTTATTTGTTTCGAAAATTTATTCTTTTGGTAGAAATTTTACCTTTTTGGTAAAAACTGCGGATAAACTTCCGAAAATCACATAACTCCGATTAATTTAAAGATTTGTATATCCACGTATTTTGACGTTCTGTTTACGAAAACGATAGTAAAAATACCAATAAATTTTATTTTTGCAGTAAAAACCATAACAAATCCATAAAAATCATGGTTTTTCGAATTTATCTCGGTATATACACAAAATTTCGGAAAACTCTTTAGACAAAAGTTATAAATTTTATCAAAATATAGATTTCTAATTCTGACAACTTTTTCTTTCAGATTAATAGTTTTCGAGAAAATCGCTATTAAAATTTAGTAAGTATAACAGGCTCGAAACGTTGGCCTGTTGCACTTATTACATTTCAATAGCGATTTTCTCAGCAACTGTCAATCTGGGAGCAAAAGTATGCGGAATTAAAAATGTATATTATGGTGAGATCTACAACTTTTGTAAGAAAATTTTTTTGAAATTTTTAACATTTACCGAGATAAATTCAAAAAACCATGATGTTTTTGTAGATTCGGTGTTGTAGGTTTGTAGATTCGTATCTTTTGGTTAAACGAAACCATTTTTCATTCAAAAATTATATCTTTTTTATTTAAAATATAAACTAGTATATTTTTTGTTAAGAATTAAACTTTTTGAGTGAAAAATTTAAAAAATTGTTTGAAAGTCAAACTTCTTTGATAAAACTTTATTTTTCTCGGTTGAAGATTCGTCCTTTTAGCTGAAAATTTAAATGTTTTGATAAAAATTATTTTTTTTTCAATTCTGTGTTTTGGTTGGAAATTCAACTATGTGGTTAAAAATTGAACAGTTTTTCTTAGAAGAGCAGTTTTTTTTGTTTGAAAATTCCGACATATGGTTGAAAAATCATATCTATAAGTTGAAGATTTAAGTATTTGGTTGAAAATTTAACCATTTTGTTAAAAATTTAATTTTATAAATTATTCAAATTACTTTGCCATATATGCTTAGCAATAAAAATTTTTTATTCGCTAATAATCGTTAATTTTATAAGTACATATTTTATAAGCAAATATCCTGAATGGACGATTCAAGGTATGTCATTGTTGTCAAAAATCTGATCCGTTGCGACATTGAGTGAATATCAGTTTTTGTGGTTGTTCTTTTTTTTCATATTTGTTAATCAAGATTAGAAATTTTCTGCATCGTCACTTTTATGAATAAAAATTTCTAAATTAGGAAATGATCTTTTTTTTAAATTCATTTTTAAAGATTTAACAAAATTTTAAAACATTTCTAAGAATATTTTTAAAAATTTGTAAAATTTGTAGCCAATTTTTTTATTTTTAAATATATGCATAATTTTTAGGAACAATGTATGGTTATAAGGTACAAACAGGTTTTTAAATTTTGTTCGAAAGCGATTGATATATCTGAATCTTTAGAAATTATTCTATGATCCAAAAAGTCCAAGAATCAAAAAATCAACTTTGACTGCTAGTAGAATTTAAAAAATAGTTTTAGTTTTATGTTTCATAAAAAAAAATATTATACAAATAATCAAAAAAACGCCTAAATTTTTTTTAGAAATCAAGTTTATCTCAAGGAATTTTGCATTGATATTAGACATAGAAAATTTGGAAAAAATCAAAGATAGTGGGCAGAAAACTGCAAAGATCAATAATTTTCTAACTTTAAAACAAAATCTTTTCAAATTGTAGATATAAATATGTTTTTTATCAATAAAAATAACTTTTTTCTTTAATTAAGATACTTAAAAGTCAATAATTTGACAATTGTAAATGTTAGTTTTTTATATTAGGAGCAACTTTTAATTTGAGATATCAAAAATATAGTAATTAGTAGGTTATCATTACTTAGTATTACTTTTTCCTTCAGGTTTTTAAATTGTTTGTTAAAACCACGTTTTTCTTATACATATTTTTAAATAACATATTTTGCTAAAGCGCACATCCAGAACGTTTATTAATCGATTTCAAAATTGTTTATGGATTTGAATTACAATTTTTAAATTGTTCGGAAAAATATTTATTTGTTTGTAAAAAATCTTTCTGTAAATTTTCCATCTATTAAAAATTGATTTCGCACCAAAATAACATAAAATTTTTTATTATTGTTTATTTTGTGCTTTATCGTAAATGCGCGAACATAAGTTATATTTTATTTGCAACTTTTTGTGAGGAACTTGGATTCCAAAATAAAACTTTCGGACCTTCTCTGAAGTAAAAAAAAAATAAAATACTTCTTTGATCCGCCCAAATGTTGAGAAAAAATTTGTTTAAAATATTAATCATAATATTGTATTTCACTTACCTTTGAGGTAAAGAATCCCCACGAATGTGACGAGTAGTGCGCTGCTTATCATCTTCACTTTTTCAAAATAATTTTTGTAACAAAGAATAAAAAACTGTTTTTTTTTAATTTTCTTACTAGTAATTCGAAAAAACACTACTATATATAGTCACTTTTTTAACCCCTTCTCTATAAAACGCTTTATTCATTCTTTAAATAAATTAGGTGGAAGGAGGAAGACTATTTTTTTATTCTTAAAGATTTCCTTATTTGTCAAATTTCTTACTCGTGGAATTTTCGGAAATACTTCAGATTAGAATGTTTGGCATTCTAGATTACACGATAGAGGAAGTAAAAACTAAAAATAGTGTCTTATGTCGCAATGCTTCTGAATGAAAAAAATTATTTACACACCTGTTTATACATTTGTCCTTACTTGATTCAAGTTGAATTTATTTTAAATAATTTAAATTTTAGAATAATAGGAACAAAGCATATCGAGTAAAAAATTAATAAAAAATCGCCAAACTGCACATTTGTTTAAAAAATTGTTTAGAGCAATTATTCATTTATTAATATTTTTAACTGACACTTTCAACTTAGTGTCTTTCCTTCTACGTAAAAGTGCACAATCTTTAAGTTAAACAATTTTATTTCAAATTGAACAGAAATTTTTTTAAATAAAAACAATGAAAACTCCTGAATTAATATTTAAATTAAAAGTCTTATTATTTAGAAAATTTTCAGAGCTTTCCAAAAAAATGTTGTTTTCTGAATGCCGTGGATTTTAAATTGTTTGCTTTTAAATTAATTGTATCGTATTATAAATAATAATTTGAAACGGGAAAATTTTTAAAAGTAAACCATTTTTTAGTTTAGAAGAGTTTTTTTGAAAAGTGAAAAATTCTTGAATATAAAAACAGGAAAATTTAAAAAGTAAATAATTACTAAATTGATGTTACCAAATTTCCAATTCTTTTACTTGAAAAAAGGGAAAAACATATTAACAAACTTTTTATTCAAGATAAGTAAATTTTAAATTAAAAAAAGCTTTTCCTTTTTTTTTGAAAAAAAATTTTAAAAAAAAAGTTTTTACGTAAGAGAAAGAAATTTTATAATAAAAAATGTTTCGGAGGAAAAGGGAGAAAAATTTAATCATTTGTTGACTCGCACGTTGACAGGTATAAAAAGTAAATAATTTTGCGTCTTGAAAGCGGAAAATTCAAAACGTAAATAATTTTTTTTTGGTTAAAAAAGGCGATATTTTAAATATAATTATTTTTTTTGCTTAAAACTGCAAAATTTTTTCGAATTTTAAATTTTTCGACCTAAAAGGAGGTAGCTTGGCAAAGTAAACAATTACCAAATTTGAGTTTCCAATTTTTCAAATAAATTCTAAAGTTTTTGAATTAACAAGGGGAAAAGTATATTTTAAAATAAAATTTCGTTTTGGAAGCAGTAAAATTAAATTATGAAACATGTTTTCGGCCTTTTTTCACAACGAAAAATTTAAGTCATAACGAATTTTTTTACAGAAGGAAGGGAAAAATTTAAAGCAACAAATTTTTCGACTTGAAAGGCGAAAATTTGAAAAGTAAATCATTTTTTATTTGAAAAAGTGAAAATTTGAAAAAAAAACTTTTTTTTTACCCGAAAGGGAAATCTTTCTTTGATTAAACCTTTGGTAAAAAGTGGACAAAAAGTTGAAAATTTCAGAAAAAACCGCAACCTTCTAACATTATCATAAAAGAATATTATTATAAATAATAGCTCATTGTTTAAACAATTATTTTTATTAAATTTAATTAGTTATTATCTTTATCTAGCTTAAAAGTTAAAAATTTCGGAAAACCCGCAAATTTCTAGCATTATTCAAATAGAATATTATTAAAAATAATAATTAATTGTTTAACAAATATTTTTGTTACCTTAAATCAATTATCATCTCACTCTAATTGAAAAGTGGACCAAAAGTTTGAAATTTTAGGAAAAACTGCAACTTTCTTTAATTATTCTGATGAAATAGTATTATAAATTGAAATAAATTGTTAAAGAAATTATGTCTATTAAATTTAAATAGTTATTGTCTAGAACCAGCCAAAAAGTTAAAAATAAGTTAAAAATTTTTAGAAGAACTTAAAACTTTCTTGTATTATTTAAAGAGAATATTATTAAAATTAATAATTAAAGAAAGTTTTGAAACTAGGTCTTTTTTTAAATGGACGGAATAAATAAATGAAATTGTAGTTCATCATAGTTAATTATAACTTTATTTATATATAAGAATAATTATACATAATTACATTTCCAAGAACAGAAGTATAGAAATGACAAATAATAAAGATTACATCTATCAGAGAAAAAACTAATTATACATTTTTTGCAGCTTATTTTATGCTAACAAAAGCCTAGTCTATCAAACAGTTCCAATTGATTAAATTTTTAATATTAAATTTTATCTGTGATAAAAGATCTTCTCCTTCGCTCCGCTGGGAATCGAACCACAGCCACAGGTTTTCCGATTGCCGGTCGCGTGCTCTTACTACTAAAAAACTATAGAGATCGAAAGAAAATATTTTTTCACAGATATTCTAAACAGATATTCCATTCTCAAAGTTCAAAAATGTTTAATGCTTATCATTAAAATTATGTATTTTTTAATTGTAAAACGTAAAAGCTGCATATTTTGTTATTACAAGTTTAAATATTAGGAGCTTTTCGATTTCGAAATTTTGCAATTTAAAGTTCTACAATTTTAAGAGTTGCAATTAAAAAGTCTTCAACTTTGAGGATGTTTAAACAAAAAATTCTGAATTTGGATGATTTTGAGAAAAAGTCAGGTTTAAAATAAAAAAATCTTTTAAATCGAATAGGTTGTAAATAAATATCAAAATCAGAGCATTTTTATACTCAAGTAATTTTTAACTGCCTAATTAAAAAATTTCACAATGATAAGTTTTGCAATTTTTTAGAGTTAAAATGAAAATTCTCTTATTCGGAAAATACTGAATTGTAAATTATTCAAATTTAAAGATTTTCAATAAAAAATTCTTTAATTTTGAATATTTGCAATTGAAGACTCTTCAATACTTTGTGTGTCTTATAGAAAATAAAGCAGCTTTGGATGCCTTTTTAAAAATATTTTAAATTTTGAAAGTCAAAATCATT
>JAUELO010119932.1:0-17434 GCA_032357855.1 Amphibolips quercusostensackenii | reverse complement strand
GTTCTGTATCAGGATTTGTTTAACGTTTTGTAATTCCTTTTGTAAGTTATCTTTATCTGTTATGGAGACAGCTCTGTGAACGAGGGAGTTGATGACCGATTGCTTTTGAAATCGGTGGTTGTGGGAAAAGTCATGTAGTTATCTGTTTGAATAGGTGTTTTCTCTGCAAACTTTATGTCCTAATGTGTTTTTAGATCTCTTGCAAAGTAGTTTGTCAAAGTAAGGCAATTTTCCGTTTTGTTTGATTTTTATGGTGAATTGGATATTGGAGTGTAATCGATTGATAAAATCAAAAAACTTGTTTAGTTCGCCTAGCATATGTCTTCAGATAACGAAAGTGTCGTCAACATAACGTTACCAAAGTTCTAGTTTAATCTTAGATTGTTTGAAGATTTTAGTTTCTAGATTTTCAATAAAAATGTAAGCTGTTATAGGAGAGACTGGAGATCTCACCGCTGCTCCTGAGGTTTGTTCATAGAATGGCTTATTGGAGGAGAAATAAGTCCCAAAATTCTTAAGATTAAAAAAGCATTTAGAAACGTCTAAATTCAAATCAATTCTACATAAAACAAGTTTGCTTCTCTTAACAGAGAGAATACAACATACCAAATTTTTCTCAAACACTTACTCCAAAAAACTATAAAAACTTTACCTTTTACTATCTAATACCCTTAGATTTAACATTTCGTCTACATTGGACTGCATATCGTTTGACCAATCCCAACGGATTAGAGCTCTCTCGACTCAAAAACAAGAAAAAAATTCAACAAATTACTTCTATTAAAGCCCACACCACTAACGAACACAGTAAAAAACAACTCTGATCATCCTCTCAGCAACGAAATGATTCCAGCTCTGTCTAAAGGACATAATTTTGCAGTTGCCCCCTCTAAAATCTCGAAAAAAGAAATCATAAGTGATTTGTTATCTACATAATACACAATTTTAACCGAAAAAGCAAGTGACAAACGACGCAGGACGGCCAACATCTTACGCTATGCTTGACTTCCTTCCTCAAACTTAACAAAACAAAAAATAATAGCAATTGAAAAGTTCAATCAGCACAAGGATATCATAATATTACCAGCAGATAAAGCCAACAAATCTGTAATAATAAGTGAAGAAGACTATAACAACAAAATCCTGGACCTTCTGACCTCATTATCCTATTTCCCCAAAATTGTATCGACTTCCTAAAATCCACAAAAATAATATCACACTCAGACCGATCGTCAGCGCAAAAAATGCACTACCTTGCAACCCAGCACGCTTCCTCGCCAAAGAACTATAGCCATTCACAGGAAACTCTATTAAACGTGTACAAAATTCTTCTTACTTCATTAAGAAGATACATTAGATGCATATTCAACCCAAAGACATCCTAGTTAGTTTTGACATAATAGTATCTCTGTTCACAAAAGTACTTATCTCTGATACAGTCGATATTATTAAATCCTTTGCAAATTTCCCCTCCGATCTTATACCACTAATAGGAAACTCTCTTAAAAATACATACATCTCTTTCAATGACCAATTCTATGAATAAGCCTCAGGAGCACCATGGGCTCTTCAATCACCCCTATAACAGCCAACATCTTTATGGAAAATCTAGAAATTGCATCCTAAACCAGTCCAAGATTAAACCGGAACTTTGGTACCGTTACATTAACGACACTTTCGTCATCTGGAGAATTTATGTTTTTTCAAGCAAATTAAATATTTTCATCTATGAGAGAAGGATTTCTACAATGTACGCTTTTAAGAAAGAAAAGTTCAACGTATTAACTCAAAATTTTTAATATAGCTTTGCAATCATGTGAATCTTGTACACACTGAGGAGGCTATCACAAAAATAAAACGAAAGAAGAGGTAAAATAAGAATTTTTAAATTTTATAATTTTTATTTGAGGTTATGTTCAAGAGTGACTGCATCTATATTTTACGTAAACAATTGTTAGAATATCCATTATAACATACATTTGCATAAAATTAAAATTCGTGAAATTAATAAAATTAATGAAATTATTAAAATGAATAAAATTATTTAAATTATTTATATGTGAAGATTTCTTTAAATATCCTATATAAAATACATTTTCGTTTAATTTTCAAAGGTGTAGAGCAATGTGAAGAAAATCGCGCATGCAACATTGCACACAGTTACGGTGCACTGCTTCCGTCCGCATACTTTCGGACATAACGCTATTTTATTTTTTCATGGTCAGAAGTTAAATTCCGCTCAATGATAAAGCTGAAAATGCCTTTTTAAAGGAGTTACGCAGGGGAAAAGGCAAATCAATGGTTTCTTTCCTTGGAAGAGCTCTGCCGATTAGGATACATGAAATATATATTCTAGACACTAATGAGGTTATTTAAAATATAATAAAGAGTTTTGACAAAACTACAGCTCTGAAAAAATGTTGAATTTTTGATATAAATTGAAATTATGTTCTGAAGTGACTAAATCCATGTTTAACGTAAGCATTCTTTAGAATATCCTTTATAACATATACTTTCGTTGACTTTTTTGAAGTGGTGGAATGGTTATGTTATGACTGCAAATAATTTACGAGTGATCACCATAAAATATTTTTATAGCTTATTTTAGCACCAGAATTGTACTTAATGCTTGATTTGGTAGAGACGTTGTTTACAAGTCAAGAAATAACATACGTTGGCTCAGCATTTAAGGAAAATTCTAGTGGAAAACTATTAAAAAATGTTGACCTATTACGCGAGGTACCTACTTTAGGTTAATTGAAGTACATAAGAACTTTTGATGATTTAGAAAAAGTCGTTACTGCGTGCTTTGAAAACAATTTTCATACAGATTAAAAGTTGTATACTAGCTTTTAAAGAGAGTTACATAAACAAAAAAATTAGCGTTGCTTTTAAAAAACATGCTTTATACGTTCACGATAGACAATTTTGCAAACAAAATTGGACAAAACTAGGATTATTTAGAAAACAGGCAACATAATTGGTCCATTTTGATTTTGAATCAATTTCGTCAATAATCAAAAATTTCAAAACTCACTCAAGTGAAAGAATTGGCGAATAAAATCCTGCTTTTTCCAGCGCATCCACATAACCTAATTTTTTTATGGTATAGCATCAGATCTGTCCGATTGGGAAGAACTACGACGTGGAAAAATCTCCGATAGGAGTCTTACATACTTAAACTTAGCGAAATTCAATTTACGCTTTAACAAAAATTAAACGAGAAGTGCCAAAATTTAGATTTATACGCGGCTTTTACGATTTACTCGAAAGTATTGTGTTACTGAGCAATAACGACATATTGTACTTTTACGAATCTCGTCGGGGGTCATATAGATGGGCCTGTTACTTTTTACGTTTATTTTCTCCCGCTCGTATTTATTTTATCGATCGTGATACATATGTAATACAAAAAGAGAAATATATCTGTCTTATATTGTAGAAACGCCAAAATTGGATGTTGATATAACAATTCGTTCTCTGTTAGTCATAGGCACAACGGTGTTATTTTATGTCAAGGATTTAATTTGTGTGTTAAAAGGAAAAGTATATCTGCAGAGTTTAAATATCTGGCAGGGATTTATTATGGAAGTGAAACAAAAAACTTTTATATTTTTAAATCTATATTCGTGGCTGTTAGAAGAACGAAGCGTGGTACATTAAACATACCTACCTTTGGTGAAAGGAGAAAGCCGATGTAGAAGCCCGGCGTAATTGATAAGTTCTGTCAAAAGAAAATCTGTTAGAAGGAGAGCTAAAGCTGAATTTCATAGAAGAAAATAAAGATCTGACCAGAGAATTTTGTAGGTCAATACGTGCTTTATTAGATGAAGATGCTAAACTTACCTCTACAACAAGAAACAGATAAGCAAATTCTTCTAAACTCCGTAAGCAAATACAGAATGCAGATTTTTAAAAATTTTCTGATATTTTTAGGTAATATTTCTCACAAATTAACCCTATATAAAATCCATTTATCCAAAATGATAGTACAGCAGCATGCCTGCTGCTTTGTATGCACAGGAAAGTGTTTCGTAACCTATTCACTGTAGTATGCAGAATGTTTAAATTTTATATTTTTACTTCACTTAAAAAATGTACACTATTAAGAATGTTCCGAATGTTTAAACGCTTCTACAACACAAGCGTAAGTTTAAATTGCAAACACGGTATTGGAAGGAAGGAATTCTAATACATGTATTGTAAGTGTAGTAAATCGTGGGTCACCGTTGAGCATTCCAAAACATGTATTGTTTCGTTTATAAGTCAAAAATTGTACGCATGCGCCTCATCTAACCCATTTTCCGGCGCATGGTCTTACCATTTTTAATATAATAATATTCGGCAATATATGATACAAAATTATAGAATATCATTGCTATAATACTATATGATACAAAATAATACAGTATAATGCAATAACATACAATGTGATACAAGATCATATACTATAATAGAATGTAATACAGTATCATACAATATAATGCAATATGATATACTGGGGCAAAATATGATACAGTATGATATACAATCACACTATATGACCTAATATAATAGGATTTAATTTAGTATGATGTAATATGATATAGTATGATATAATATCATATGGTATAATACAATATGATACAATATGAAATATCCTAATTCAGTATGATACAATATTATACAATATGATGAATTATGAGACAGTATTATGCAATAAAATGAATTTAGATGCAAAGCGATAAAGTATTATGCAGTACAATAAACACAATACAACATAGCACAATAGGACCCAGTATTGTGCAATATTGTACACTATTGCTTTCTATGATACAGTATGATACAATATGATATTATATAAAAGAGTACGACACAATATGCTATATTATTATATACTATTACACTACATGACACAATATTATGCAATATAGTGCGAAACTATACAATATGATGCAATATAGCACAGTATTGTGCAATTAGATACACTATCACATCATGTGATACAGTATGGTACGATATGATGTAATATGATACAGTATGACACAATGTGCTATATTATGATACACTGTTACGCTATGTGACACAATATCATATAATATAATACAATATGAACTAATATGATACACCCTAATACAATGCCATCTAACATTATATGATATGAGGAATTATGATACAGTATTATAAAATATGATGCAATTATATGTGAAAGGATACAAAATTATGGAGTACAATGAATATAATACAACATAGCATATTATGATACATTATTGTTTAATATGATGCATTATTACACTATATGATACAGTATAATACAATATAATACAATACAATATAATACAGTATAATATGCTATCACGATATATGGCACAATATAATACAAAATGACACAATATGATGCAATATAGTACAGTATTGTACAATATAATACACTATTACACTATATGAAACAATATGATATGATATAATGCAATATGATGTAATATAATATAGTATAGTGCAATACCATACGATATAATAATATATGATAATATAATACAGTAATTAACAATATAATACACTAGAAAACTACATAATACATTATAATATATTATAATGTAATATTATACAGTATGACACACTATCACACTATACATCACAATATGTTATGATATAATGCAATATAATGTAACAGGGTAGACCGAATTACGTTGCCGCACAGGGAACGTTGTCCTATTGGCTTTATTTAAAAAAGTAATAACCAGAGAGCAGCACTGGTCATTTCCAAAACGCATCTTAGTATGCCAACTCTTGGTATGTTAAAAGTGTTGCGATTACATCAGCTGTGCTGACGGAAAATAAGGTTAAACATTTTCTTCTGCAGAAAGTTAAATTTTACTTTCTGAGTTTTCACGAATCAGACATTAAGCATATTTTTCAAAAGAGGAGGAACTTTATAGTATCTGAAATATGTACTTTGACGTAACGCGCGCTATATTTAGCCTAAAAATATCTGAAACGTGGCGGCCATAAGCCTTTTTGAAGTGAAACAATGACCTCGGGACACATTGTCACGAATATGACGAGGCACGTTTTGACAACTTCAAAACATTTTAATAAATTTGTAAATGATCAGCAAATTTTTTCACAGTTCTTATGAGAGTTTACTTGAAACTGTATCGTATTACAGTCTCAGATATTCATAGTATAAGTGTTTTAATAAATTTGCGCATTGAAGCTAAATTCTTGTATTAGATAAGGACGGAAATATTGAGTTTTTTGTACTTTTGTTGAATAATAAAATGCTTCTGTGGATAAATTTCCTTGTTTACATTACAGAGCACTATTGTTTGATAACGTTTATTTGAGCAAAATTTTGTCAACACTTTTCATGCAATTAAATTTGATGTGACAACATGCCCCAACTACAGGGCACGCTGTTACAAGTAACCTTTAGCTATTGATTGTTATTTATAAACAATAGCGTAATGATTGCGTAAAATTTGATACTGTCCAATTAAAGATGAAGATTTACTTGAAACTTTGTTGTATCACAGTCTTCTTGAATATCAAGTGCAAAAAAAAGAAAAGTTTAATGAACAAAATGTGTGACAACGTAGCCCGTTCAACTCTATAATATATTATGATACAATATCATATCATGCGACACAATATGATACTTCATATAACATTGTGATACAATACTATATGATATGATGGCTCATGATACAGCGTCATATAACATAATGCAATGTGAAGCAAAACTATATAATATGATTTAGTGCAATAAATATGACACAACATGGCACAATATAATATAGTATTATACAAGATGATACATTATCTGATTATAAGATACAGTATGATACACTATGATGTAATATGATACAGTAGGATGCAATATTTTACAATATCATATAGTGTTATACAACCTAATACCATATGATGCAATACATAAGAAAATATAAATAAAATATATAAATCATTAGAACACAATATCATATAATATGATACAGTATGATATACAGCATGATCCAATCTACAAGAAGAAAGCTAAACGGACAACTGGATATACTTATATTCTTTATGATATTAATAATTTTGTAAATGCAAGATTTAGTCTAATAGTTGGCCCCAAAAAAAATCGTCACTTGTTTTTTCACATAAAAAAATAAAAATCAAAATTGTAGAAATAACCACTAAGAAAGAAAAATTGAAATAAACCGCACTTTAATTTTTTTTGCGTTGGAATAATTAATATTTATATATGTAAGAGAGTAAAAGTACTACTCCATCAAGCATTTAAGGCATTTTTAACATTTTCCAAGATTACATGATCATGGAAAATTGTCTATTTTTGATATTTACAATACCTCACCATACACACCTGCGCCACAAAAAATTACGCACATTAAAAACTCATCAGTACAATTAAAAAGGTTTTTGAAATAAAGCGTTTGTATGTAGTTCTGAGAGATTCAATTTAAATTACTAAGAATAAGAATATTATAAATAACACGTTCTAAATCTTGAAAACTGATCAAAAAATTAAAATTTCGCAAGATATTTCCAACTATTTATCTAACGGACTTATTTGAAGAATTTGGCATGTCTGTAAAAATATTGTAAAACACAAAATAAACATAATAGGTGGAATAATTAATTTTTTTAAATTTGACTTTTAGAGGAAACCGCACAAATTTCCAGGAATGATTATCATGGCTGATAATCTTAAATTATATAGCTTTTCATTTTCAGCCTTTAATTCTTTTATAAGGTTAGATATTTCATCACAATATTGTGTTGATGGTAATCATCACATTTAAAGGATAAAAGACCGTACTTTCTACAGTATGAATTTTAAAAGAAATCAACAAATATTTTATACTGGATATCAATGTAAAATGCACGGGGCCCCTTGTTATATAATTTTTTTTTAGCCTTGACCACATGCATGTCCGTTACTAGGTATCGTAGAAATAATAACGCTATAGTTCTTGTTTTAAATGCATGCAGCAACAGTTGTTGTGTTGTATAGAATTGCAAATAATGTATTTAAAGTTTTTTCAAAAAGTTTTTGGCATATTTCAAGATTTCAAAAACTTGTAAGTTCTTAACCTTCGAAAATACTTTCCAGTTTTTTTCGGAAATATTAACATATTTTATACAAGTTAAAATATTTCACGAAATTTTGATAACTAAAAGGGATCTAGGAGCATCGGAAAGAATACGAGTATAATAACGTTTTTACTGGTTTTTTAAAAATTTGGAGAAATCTGAAAATAATTAGAAGATCTCAAATCATTTCAAAGGATTACAAATTACATTTACGAATTATTTTTATATCTACCAACAGCATTAAGGATAACCATCAAGGACAGGAACAGCATAGAAAGGATCCTCATTTTTTTAACTGAAAAAAAACTAGGCACTGTATTGAAGAAGAATTTAGTTAGAAGTGTAACGAATTGTAGTTTTGGCTCTTATCTCAGAAATCATATATGCCGCGAGCTTGTCTATGTGAAATAATTGTATTTCTTTAACTGAACCAAGGAACAAACACGTGTCGCTACGTGATTCTTAATGTACATATTTAATAATTCTTGAAAGAATAAAAAAAATTTTTGTTAGATCCATGTAGATATGAACACATTTATATCAGCATCTAATGAATGCAGATATAATGAAAAATGGTTTGCTTCTTTTTAAAATTGTCAAGTAATGGTTTGGGGCAGAAAACATTGGGTCATGCTTCATTTAAGAAAGTTTTATTTTAATTAAGTTAAAGCTTGTCAGATTCTTCATTTTCTACATTTTGCTTATGTCAAAAAAAAAAAACAACTTATTTTCAATCGTTTTTGAAATGTTAAGAGGAAATTTTTCTATTATTAATATTTTTATTCACTCGCAAGAGAGCAAATTTTGGCATAAATTAATTTTTTTTAAATTGGGAAAGGAATGTTTCATGTGTAATTTATTTCTAAATTCAAATTAAGACAGTTTGTATTTTTGCATTTTTATTGATTTAGAAGAAAGGAAATTTTAGCGTTATAATTTTTTTTTGCGCTGGAAAATAATTTTTTTTTAAAACATTTTTGTTAATATTTTAATTACGTAAACGGCAATACATTTCGTTACTTTTAGATTTTTTATGATTAAAGAACACCCTGTCAGAGACTTTGGGATACTTAGTCAAATTCCATAGTTTATAGACCTACATCCTACTAGCAAGGCTCTGCAGGGGCATTCCTTACCTCCCTAGCTATGCGAAGGGTAAAAATGAACGGCTTAGAAAAAACAAACAAAAAAATGCTGGCTTTAGTGATGGTTCCGAGGCGCGAGTCTTACATACAGCTTAAGGTGGACGGCTCTTTAGACGCCGTGGTACCGCGATAGAAGAACAATTAACTGTGCGCTCGGTTAAAAGTAATAACCGTAGCCGTAGCCAGGAATCAAAATCTCACGCAGCGCGGTTTTCAAAAAGCAGCCAAGGCTCTTCAACAGTGGCTTAAGGTGCCACAATATCATCAGCAGCATGTGCTCGTCCTGCAGGTTATCCGGAAGCCTGTGTAAATCATAAGGAACTAGATATGCTGGAAGAGAAAATATCTAAAGAGATTAACACGCAATTTAGCAAAGGGCGCGGGCCTAGATTTAATGTCATCTTCATTAGCTCAAAGACCGTAGTGATTTCTGTCTCACTTGAAAATCCAACGCTCTTTCTGAGGCGCCTAAGCTTCCAGAACGCTACTCTACTAATCGATTCTGGTAGAGTATATTTCAACAGACAGGCGGCCAGGCCAAAGGGATCAAGTTGCATGAAAGCTTAAGGTCAGACCAGTACTTTAATTAAGACTCTCGTGGCTTCAGATATAAAGTTATCTCGCAAGCCAGAGCAAAGGCAACTCACCAATTCTAACTAAGCGTATGGCAGTTGTGCAGACAGGTATTGCCCAACTTCAAAAACCCTAATCAAACAGGAGAAGCATCAGTGGATAAGGATTGTGAGGCTCAAGATATAACGGGCCACATAAAAAAGTTTAAAGCGCATGCATAGCCGTCAAGTTTGTGAATGCAATTTTGATTACAATTCTCTGCACTTGAGACCTCACCGTTACTAAGGTGAGAATCGGGAGCAGAAGTAGAGAAATACTGGAAATAAATATTAGTTCAGATTATAATCAAAAGTAAGGTTCTTGATTCAACTGTAAGTTTAAAAAAACTAAGAACCAAGGTAGTCGAGTTAAAGGTATCCGAAAAGGAGTCTTTCTCGAACCACTATTATATCTTGGTCGAGTTAGCCCTAGAAAATTTGGTGGTTTCAAAGATCAGAAACCTCTGAAATATACTTTGTGTCGCATGTAAAGAAAAACTCAAGAGCAGGATTATGCGATCCCCACAAGCTTCTGTACCATAGATGAGTTACAGCACGCCACGGATTTTCTTGAAGGGCTCTGATCACATCTTCAAGAAAATTTGTTATACAAGTATAATTTAGTCTAGGGGAGGAGCAGCAGGGTGGAAAACCCTCCTTGTAAAACCACGTGAAAAGACTAGGGCGTTTTACGATAGGGCAAAAAAACTAAATTTCGTAATGCTCAATGATCAGGATTTTGCCGAAGACGAGCAAGGATAGCTAGATCACCTGTTAGAAGTCCACTTTCCAGATTTTTAGCGAACTCAAACCAACCGAGAGGAGAAAGACTGGGGCAAAGCAAGGAGTCAGGCTGACTAAATTTTGCCGCTACTGTCTTTTATATTATGAAGGTGAAATTCACCTTCAAGTATTTCTTTCTCCTTAAGTAAAAGAGGGCGGATGTCGTCTATTCGATGCTCTTACAGAAAAACATGTATATTGGCGTCCCCCTTTTGAGAAAACTATTTGGGGCAAGCGTTGCCCTATAAAACCTGCCATCTGCATTGAGGGACGACAAAGTGACCCTAATTCTCCTACCTGAAAAGAAGGGCTACATTATTGCTTAAGATTTTCGGCTGATCAGATTGACCTTTTTTATTCTAAGGACACTAAAGTAACTAGTCGGGAAATATATATCAGGGATTTTTAGACTTATTTCTTGTGTGCTTTTAGCCTTAATGCTGCACATAAGGTAGCACGCCTTTCAGGAGAAACAGAAAGGATATGCTGTAAGCACCTTCTTGGACACAGAGATAAATATAAGGCATGTCATCCGGGGCTATATGTACCCGATAGACAGAGCTAGGAAAATCCTAGGATTATCCAAGAAACACCTATGCACAGTGGCTTAGATGCTCACAAGGCACAACCACTTAAACTTTTATATGCAGAAAATGGAGTTTAATCCAACAATAAAGAGCAGGAAATGCAACAGACATGACTAAATATCTGTGCATGTCTTATGTCAGTGGTTCACATCTCAATATATATAAAGATTATTACGTTTAACGAAAGGGGCTCGGTTGCAAGAGCTCTAAAGTTTTTTTCTAAGTGCGCGATTTCACTTACAATATATACAAAGAGTCCCTTTAGTTTTATATAAATAAAATTTTATTACAAAATGTATTTTGTCAATGCATGAAATATTATAGTAGCGACTTTAAAGTTTTCCTGCCATATATTCTTAGCAAACCAAAATTTTATTAAAAAGCATGATCTTTAAAAAAAAGCTCTGCACTGATCCGCTGTGATTCTTATTGTAACACAAAGCTAATGAGGAGATAAATAAAAAAATGGAAAATTTTGCTGCTCCTAATTGATACTTTTGTTTTAAACACGTTTAAAATACAGGTCTATGCGCATAGTAATTAGGCGCAGTAGGAGCTCAAACTCGTAAAATAAAAAATCGTTGGTTATCATACTTAAAAATCAGTGGCTTTATTTTCTTGAGTTAAATCAATCCGAATTTGATAGCAAAACTAACATGATCAGAATAGCGGACATAAAATAGTGGGTGCTAGAAATAATATTACAAAAAAAAGTATGTTTTAGTATGAAATATTTAAATGTATGTAATGTTTATTATTTCTTCTTATTATAGACTCATAATCGTCAAAGATGGAGTCTTGCGTTTGTCCTAGTCTAATTTTTTTCAATCTTCATGTCTTAGTTTCATTTATTACCCTTAAATTAAAAAAAATTTACAGTATTTTATTTTTTAACCCTGAAACAATGATTTTTACGAAAGCGACATTATTTTTACGAGAAGAGTCAGAAACTTCATTGTGAACATTTTGTTTTTAAAAATTTTGACCTCTGATTATAATTCCTTGACCCCGGAAACCCCCTGACAACTACTTTTCACTAACCTAACGTCAGTTTTCTAAATTTTAAGACCACTATTTTGTTGCGACCATTCTGTTTTCAACAATTTTGACCTTCACTTCGAATCCCTTGACCCTAAAAGCATAATGGTACTGATTTTTGAGGAATTTTTCTCACTATTTTAATTGTAGCTACCTTTTTGGTTGTTTGGGACCACTGTGTTTAAATGCTTGTAACTTGTGAATTTGATACCTGCCGACCAAAAACAAAGGTCAATGCTCAACTTTCAGAGCACTTACTTTGATGAAATTATTGCTATTAGTCAATTGCACTAATTATAACAAATTCTCTGTTGGATGCTACGAAGCTAGAGCACCTTTTAAACTTGAAAGTTAACAAAAACGACATTTGACAAAGATCATAAATTGACAAGATTTAACCAGCAGATTGTATCATTTTAAACGCATCTCGATTAATAAATCGACAAATAGCACATTGGCAGACTACACTCTCATCATCATAGTTCTCAACAGAACCCCGACTAATGGCGGGGCATTCTAATTCGACCCTATCTACTTGGCTTCTACTTGGCGTCTACTTGGCTTCCGAGCGCCATGTTACTTAGACGTAACGTCATGTTTCCTACGCTTTTGATCAGAAAAAGAGCGCCCTACAAAATAGATTTGTCAGTTACAGGAAGCAACTATTGGAAGGATTAAGTCTATTAGCAATGGGATCCAGCTGACAAGAAACTACACTTGCCGAGCACCATGTTACCAAGGCGTGACGTCACAACTCTCACGTTTTGAAAATACGCCTCTCAGCCCTGCTATAATTGATCTTGTCAGACATCAGTTTCAATTGTTAAATAAATTGAGTTCAAAAGTAGGAAACATGATCGTTTGAAAATTACTCTTGCCGAGAAAACCATCACACGTAACTCCTCGTTATACTTGATAATTTATGAACTCATCGCTGAACTTCAGGAGGTTATTATTGTTAACTAAGATTGTCGTTGTATTAATTATTACTGAAATAATCTCCGAATATGAGATATAATCGGTTGTTACACAATTGTTTACTAATTTTATATAAATCTCGGTATAATCGACGGTGCCTTGATAGCTGTGAACGCTTCTTAATGCTAATGTGTATGCTTCGTACCAGCCATGACAGGTTACTTTTGTTCCTAGTGAGCTGATGGCCACAGGTGCCCACGTTCTTGTAAGTTAGATTTCTTAAAATCGATTTTCTGTTTTTGCGATGTAGAATATCAATTTGATTACTAAAAGATTTGATATGTTATCTGGATTCGATTTTCAATATTTGATCCAGAAAATTTGAAAATTAGAACTATGTCCGAAGTGAATTATTTTCTTATTTCCGACAAGCGAAGCAAGCACAGATACTGATTTCAGACTTTGCTCCAGTCTGATCTATTTCCTTGCTTGGATCCTATTTGAGTGCTTTTGTGAAACGCTGAATTATTTTGTTATCGACAGCTGAGTCAGTGCGGAAGTTTTTGCGTTGAATTTCTCCTGTTTTTGTTTGTCCCTGCTTAATATAGTGGATACCTATTCGGGATTTCGTGCCATCAACCACGTTATCTGATTTAAATCATTTCCACTTTTTCAGCCTCATTTGTTAGTTTTCTGATTTGTTCATTGTGGTAATTTTACGTATTAATGTAGGAAAATTTCTAATAATGTTCAAAACCCTCTTTTTTTGTTAAAGGGCTACAAATTAAAAATACCGCATTGGTAATCATTTTTATGCGTTTATCGGCTATTTCTTTGCTATTTTTGATTTTTAGAATATTGCCGGGCTACAAATAAATTTTTTTTTAAGTTAAAGTTCTGGCAGGCGCCTGAAATTGTAAGTATTTAATCTATACATATTTTTATTTCTGCTGTGACCGATTCACAAAAATTAATTGCACGACAATAGTTTTTGGCTGATGCAAACATTTGAATGGACAAAATTTTAGCATAAGTTGTGTACTTTTGCCTTACAAAACTAACAACACGCTCTACGAGAATTCTGACATGAGCGATTCACCTTGTTTTTTTAAGCTTTACTAGATGTAGCTGTGATTTCACTTTAATAAAAAAAAGGATATTAATTATTTAAAAGTAATATAGTTATTTTACCTCTGAACAAAGCAGAACTTTTGAGTCCAGCTTACATTTTTCAAATAAATCTCTAATTTAAAAAACTCTTTCTGTTAATGCGACGTTAAATAGTAACAACATATCTTCAGTTATTCATTTATCGCTAATGCGACTACAATAACCTTCAGATATTACCAAAATTGTTTTCTTAGGATTAATACCAATAAGGACTGTGACCGATTAATTTTATTTGTAACTGGACTAGCACTTTGCAGCAGTGTAAAAATTTGTGGGTCTTTTTATTTAAATCTAAAAACAATCAATTATTTTAGATTCTCTGTCACAAAAAAATATTTTCTCTAAACACGACGTCGACGATTTTTTCAACGCCCTCCTAGTTGACCTGTACACTCAACAGAAATGCATTTGTGTTAAACATATGATATATTGTCCAGATATGTATTATAAAATACTTACGTGTTATTATCTGTCCGCTAAGTATTAAAAATATAGGTCATATCTCAATTTTAATAAGATCAGGATAAATTGTTAAAAGGTGGAGTTTTGCCTTGCCATAACTTAAAAAATACGGATAAGTTAACTTGTGGATAAAAGAAAAGGGTTGTAGAACTACAAAGACAAGTTAGATATTTAGTCTTATGATCGTTGTCCTCAAATTCAGCTTCGTACAACCTATGCATTTTTTAGAGCAAATTGTTAATTGTAACAAAATCAGATTAGTTTAAACAGCTGCAATAATACACAATGCTTTTTTAAAATTAGGCTAATTAAAAATTTTTTCTGCTTCTTTAGAGAAAGGAATATTTTCATTACTCTTATCTGTTTGCAAAAATACATTAACTGCGACCGCAAATAAATCTGTCAGACGTTAGGCGAAGACAGTTTTTAAAAGTTAACATGTTTTGTCATCAAAGTCTGCGTCAGCAATTTCTTTCTCTATAATGACTTGAAAGGCATTGAAAGTCTGTAAGAAATTTATATTTTAATTATTGTTATAGAAAAAGAATATAGTTTCAACCTTTTATAATCTTTTATTTTTACCACGCTAAACTAAAAAGAAAAGGTGGGTATGCAATACGTACTCTTCTTTTCAATCTTTAGTATCTTTCTAAATCAGATGTTCTTGTAATTGCACAACCAACATTATAACTGAAATTTTAAGGAGGTGTCCTGCCAAGATATTTTTTGTCTTCATTATGAGCGAAACGGACTAAAATTTATTTTATGCTTTAAAATACTATTATTTTTTAATATTAAAGCTATAAGAGAAAGACGATTTATTACATACGCAACATTTTTTTTAGTGATACATGCATTCGTTATTTGTAAAATAAGAATTGCGTCAATATATGCAAAACTGTACGTAAACTAGTTTATTTAATATATAAAATGGCAAACGCTACATAGGTTGAAGTATTAACCTGCAAATCGTTATTTATTATTGACCACTGCTTATAAAATTGTAGACATTAACATTAACGTCGTACAGTAAACCGATGAACCGGCCACCATTTTATTACTACAATCCTTGTCGGAAACCATTACGTTACCTAAAATTAATCATTACTGTTATATAAATAATGTTAGCTTTGAATGCTGAAATATTTCTCTCATTATAAAGTGTCTCACTTGTAAGAATAATAACCTAATGACTGTAACTTTACAATTTGTAAATACAACGCTTACCGGTTGGATGTGTTTTATACTTTATTATCTCTACGTCATCTAATGGTCTATCAAAATGTAGTTTCTAGCTTACCTAGAATAAAAAAAAATATTATGAACAAATTTGTCCATTTTTCAGTTTATGTTTTAAGAAATCACGCTTCAAATTTTTTATCCACACACACTTAGTCTCTCATAAACAATGTTTTGCATTTTATCTAAAGTATTGATTTTAATCAAATCCGGAAATAAAAAAGATGATGATCCTACCTTACCGAAAAGGCTCCTCCAACCTACCAAGAGAGAAATTTACGGCATTTTAGATTGAAAATGCCTTACTCAACAAGGTAAAAAGTCTCATGACTTATGATTTGCAAGTAATTAAAGTTATAACCTTAATTAGAGCACATTATACTTTTTCTTAATGGATTGGCAAATTGCAAACTTCTAAAATTGCCATCAACAACCAAAGAAATATATTTTATATTTGCGATGCAAGGCCATATCACAATTTTGTATTTTTTTTCGCCTTAAAAAATTAATTTTAGTCAAAATCTTCTGTAAACAATGCTTTGCACTTTTGAACAAAAACATCCTGAAAATAGATGTTTGTGTTCTTGCAGCTGATATTGACTGTGTATGCATAATTTTAATATTTGATTGTATTTGCAAACAAAATTTTTAATAAATTTTTCATTTTATATTTTGTTTTATATCAATTATGTGTTGTTTTTCAAACTCTAATCAATATCCGAAAATGTCTTGTCGCTAATTCTGTATTATATTCATGTGGAATTTTTCTTCGTTGGTTTTCATAAAATGTTCACTTTTCTAGACACTTGGATTATAAAAAACGATTTTAGCAAAGTTAAAATTTTTAAAATTTTTAAAAAACCAATTGCTGCTTCTAGAAAGACCTACTAAATCGATTTGAATCATATTGTGATAAAACTCACTGCCGTTATCTCAAACATCGAAACTGCTGTTGATAAATCGGAAATTTTAATCATCATCCAAATAACGTGGGAAACAAGAGAGAACTGTAGAAAAGAAAGTGTTACCTTCGAAGGACCTAGAAAATATAAATTTTTACAGAGAATTCATAATAAATAGAATGTTAATCATGACTTATATATCACAGAATAATTTCATATAAGCCCATTATTCGTTCATCAAATATAATTAAAAATTTAGACTATAATATCATATTATTCTTCTAAAAGAAATTAGCAGTCGTTTTACTGAAGATTAGGCCAAAACCAGATGAGAAAATGTTAACACGGGCGTGCAGGCCTAACATTGTAAAAAAAGGTTGATAGGCCCTTGGCTGATGAATGTATTGTAAGGGAGGGGGGCAGCTTAATATATGTATAAAAAAGAGTTTCATTTTTGACGAAGTTTTAAACTTTTATTCATCAATGTTAAGATAGAGGTCTCT
>JAUELO010119675.1:0-17437 GCA_032357855.1 Amphibolips quercusostensackenii | reverse complement strand
GCACAAGTGTATTATATCTGAGGGGGATTACTTTGAAGGGGACAATATAAATATTGAGGAATAAATAAATATTTTTTGAGAAAACCATAAAGTCACCTTATTTTTTGAACACACCTCGTATATTGCGTCTAGCTAAAATATTATTAAAGGCAAAAATAAAAATCCGTTAAATGTATGCTTACCACAACAGCGAAATTTTGACAACTATTTACCACCACCGTAAACACCGCCAGCACCGTAACCGCCGCCCCCGCCGTAACCATAGCCTCCTCCGTAACCATTGCCTCCTCCGTAACCATTGACTCCACCGTAACCATTGACTCCTCCGTAACCATTAACTCCTGCGTAGCCATTGCCTCCACCGTAACCACCGCCATAACCATCGTAACCATCGGCCTCAGTATCAGCTATCTGAGAAAGTGCAATAATGCACATTACGAAAAAGACAGAAACAGCTCTTAGGGATGCCATGTTGAAAGTTGTATGATTCCGGGATGACTTCTAAATGGCTTTATATACAGACGAACAAGTTCCCTTTCTTCTTGTGAAAATGCACATTGTTATGCCCATTCAAGTTTCCAAAAAAACAAGACAATAAAACGTTATTCACTCCCACGCCTCCCTGATGATGTCTTTCGTAAAATATCATGAAAGTTTCCCAGCGAAGAGGGGGTCAAGGGTTTTTTCTGCATTTCATTCACAAAGTCAAGTACACAAATTTTATTGTGCTTTAGAACGCAATTTTTGTATATCCAATTTCCGGTATGAAACAAAGAAAATTAATTTAGATTGAGGTAAATTCGGCTTAAGATTCTGTTAACATTAAATTAACTTTTATTTTCACCTACAATTGAGAAAAAGGACTAATTGATTAACATAAAAAAAATTATTTAAATTATAATTCTCTTGCTAAAAATACATTTTAAAGTACTATAGGAATCTTAGAGCAATAATGAGAAATCCTAATCATTTTTCTGACATTTAACAAATTAACCTAAAAACACTTTAAACGTGCAAAAGATTTTTTTTGCCTTTGATGTTTTTTTTTAAATTTTAAATTATATAAACTATATAACAAGTCAATTAAACATTATTTACTCCCATGCCTTTCTCATAATGACTTTCGTAAAATATCGTAAAAGTTCTTCGGCGGAAAGGGGGCCAAGGGTTTCTTCCGCATGCTATCCGCAAAGTTATTTACAAAAATTTTATCGTGCTTTATAACCCAATTTTCTTAAATTCAATTCTCAGTTTAGAAGAAAAAAATAATAATTTAGATCGAGGTAAATTTGGTTTGGAATTCGGTTTAGAATTCTGTTGACATAAAATCAACATTTATTTTCAGCTTCAATTGAAAAAAGGACTAATTGATCAATATAAAAAAACTAAAACTATTTTATTAAAAATACATTTTCAAGTACTTTACAAATCTTAGAGCTGTGAAGAATGTTTATTTTAAAATTCAAGTTTTTCTATTACCTGGTATAAATATTTTTGATTTATTCATTACGGATATTATTTTTTTCATATTTCATAAGAAATCCTGACCATTATTCTGACATTTAATAAATTAACTAAGAAATGCTTCCGAAGAGAATAGGATTTTTTTTGCCTTTAAAGTTTTTTTTATTTTTTTTTTTAAACTATGTGAACTACATAAAAAGACGATAAAACATTATTCACTTCCGCGCATACCCAATTATGACTTTTGTAAAATATCGTAAAAGTTTCCCAGAGAAAAGGGGGCCAAGAGCTTCTTCCGCAATTCAGCCACAAAGTCACGTACACAAATTTCATTGTGCTTCATAAGGCAATTTTTGTAAATTCAATTTCCGGTATAAAACAAAAAATAATAATTCAGATCTAAGTAAATTTTGTTTTAAATTCTGTCGCCATTAAATTATTTTTATTTTTGGCTGCAATTAAGAGAAAAGACTAATTAATTATTATGAAAAAGAAATTATTTTAAATTAAATTATTTTTTTAAAAATACATTTTCAAGTACTATAGGAGTCACAGTGCTATGGGAAATGTTTATTTTGCAATTCAAGTTTTTCTATTACCCAGTAAAATTTTTTTAATTTATTCATTACGGACAATATTTTTTTTATATTTCGTAACCAATCCTGACCATTATTAGGACTTTTATTAAAGTAATTGAAGAATACTTTCAAAGGATAAAGGATTTTTAAGCCTTCAATTTCTTTTTTCAATTCAAATTCTGTGAAGTATATAAAAATAGGTCACATTACCTTCAAAAACATTAGGTATTTACAAGTATTCACAAGCGACTTCCTTTCAATGTAAAAACAAAAATATTTACGCCTTAATTTTTTTCACTCTACTTTATTCACTTGGAAATTATTTTCTTAAAAATGTAGGTGCTGGACTCAAAATCCGTCCCGTCATGCAATGATAAAGCTAAAACTGAAAAATAAGATATACAGAACGTTAAATTTTTTCAGGTTATTAATTTATACGAGAAAATAATATAAGATTATGAAAAAACAATTATTTTCAAACATTTTGTTCATGTAATGTTTGTTTAGTTTATTTTTGAGATTATATAAATATAATTTTCATACGTTCATTGAGAAAATTCAGGAGGATTTGCAAAGATTTCAGATATTCCGAAAATGTATCTAGAAAATTTAAATAAAGGTTTCTTATTTTACAGAATTTTTAAATATTTGATGAAATATCCGGCCTAGGTTGAAGGATATTCAGCAATTATAGTAGTTTAAACTGACTAAAATTTTTTTTTAAATGCCCTTAAATCTTGCAGAATTTTTTTTCGATTTGAGTAATCTTTTAAAATGTCTGCAAATCTTTTGGAATATTCCTATAAAATTAATTCAGCAACAAAATTAAATTAAAATTTTTTTATTATTCTCAAAAAATGTTAATTCTTTAGAAAGTTTCCAGAATGCCCAAAAAGCTTTTGCACTTGTTTCAAAATCTTCAAAATGTATATTTTGTTTTCAATTTAAAAAATTTTTTTTTAATTGTTAATTATTTTCAAAATGTTTCTAAAACTTTTATGTCTCCTTTGAAAATAGCTTAAATTTTCCGAAGCTTTTTCAAAACTTGTTGAAAACTGAAAAAAACTGCTTCGAAATTTTCAAACCAAAAACAGGAATTCTTAATTGGAAAAATAATTTGTAACCAAACAGTTTAATCTTCAACTAACATAACGAAGACTACTATTATTCGCAGAAAGAGACAAATTTTTTACAAAACATATAAATTTTTAACAAAATATTCACATGTTTAACAAAAAAGATGAATTTTAAACTAAAACTATGAACACTTTAACAAAAAAAATGTATTAATAACAAGGTAGTTCAATTTTTAAACAAAGAGTAAAATTTTCAAACAAAACTAAAGAATTCTAAACGAGAAATGTAATTGTTAATATTTTACGCAAGATAAAAATTTCATGTAACTATTAATTTCCAAAGTTTACTTATTTTCAAGGTTATACAAATACCATTTTTCTGAGATAATTGAGGAAATTAAAATAAAACATCAAAGATTTTAGATATGTCAAGAAAGTGTAATTTTAATTATTTTGCAGAATTTCAGCTTTAAGACAGATTAAGTAACTTCAAGAAATATTTTGCACTAATAGAAGTTTGAAAAAAATGTAAAAGTATTTGATAAATTTTCGCAAATCTTTTACAGTTTAAAAATATTTCTAATCTCTTCGAAAATTTTAAATTACTAAACATCTTTTAAACTTACTCAAATGATTCCTAAAGCTCTTTAAATTATTTAATAATGCAAAAATTGCTTAAAAATCTTCCAGATATTTATTTCGGAAATTCGCGCAATCTTTTGAAACCTTTTAATATCTCTTTTAATTTTCTTCAAGAATTAATTGAAATGACAAGGTCATACAAAAGTTTTGTGAAGCTATATAAATAATATCGATCAAGGTAAATTTGGTTTGAAATCCGGTTTGGAATCCTGTTGACTTTGAATTTACTTTAATTTCAGTTTAAATTAAAAAAAGGACTAATTAATTAATATAGAAAAATTAAAATTATTTTGCTAAAAATACATTTTAAAGTACTATACAAATCTTAGAGCTATGAAGAATGTTTATTTTGGAATTCAAGTTTTCCTATTACTCAGCATGTATATTTTTAATAAATTCATTACATACGGTTTTTAATTTTTTTGACATTAGATTAACTTTTATTTTCAGCTGAAATTGAGAAAAAGGACTAATTGATTATTATACAAAAAAATTATTTAAAATTGAATTATATTGCTAAGAAAACATTTCAAAGTACTATAGATATCTAAAAGACATAAAAAATGTTTATTTTGCAATTCAAGGTTATCTATTGACCAGTATAAATATTTTTAATTTATTCATTACAGAGAATATTTTTTTCTTATTTCATAAGCAATCCTGACCATTATTGGGACTATTAATAAAGTCATTAAAAACACTTTCAAATGACAGAGGATTTTTAACCTTTAATTTCTTTTTTTATTTTAAATTATTTGAACTATATAAAAATAGGTTACCTTCCCTTCAAAAACACAAGGAATTTACAAGCGACTGCTTTTCAATGTAAAAACAACAATATTTACGACCTAATTTTCTCCACTTTACTTTATTCACGTTAAAATTATTTTCTTCGAAATGTAGGTGTTGGACTCAAAATCCATCGCGTCATGCAATGATAAAGCTAAAACTATGAAATAAGATGTCCAAAAAGTTCAATTTCTTCAGGATATCAATTTATTTAAAAAAAATAAGGTAAGGTTATAGTAAGAAAATTGTTTTTAGACATTTTGTTTATTAAATGATAATTTTATTTATTTTTGAAATTATATAAATATAATTTTTCTACGTTTATCGAGAAAATTTAACAGAATTTTCGAAGATTCCAGATATTCCGAAAATGTATCTAAAAAATTTGTAATAAAGGTTCTTTATATCACGCAATTTTTAAATATTTGAAAAAATATCCGGCTTATGTTAAAGGATATTTAGCAGTTATAGTAGTTTAAGCTGACTGGAATTCTTTTTAAAATGCCCTAAAATCTTTCCAGAATTGTTTCTTGTTTTTTAAGTAATCTTCTGGAATGTCTGCAAATCTTTTAGAATATTCTAATAAAATTAATTCTGCAACAAAATTAAATTAAAATTTTTATCTTTATTCAGAAAATGTTAATTCTTTAGAAAGTTTCCAGAATGCTCAAAAAGCTTTTGCACTTGTTTAAAAATTTTTAAGATGTATATTTTGTTTTCAATTTTAAAAATCTTTTTAAAATTTTTAATTATTCTTGAAATGTTTTCAAAACTTTTATGGCCCCTTTAAAAATGGCTCACATTTTTCGGAGCTTTTTCAAAACTTGTTGAAAACTAAAAAAAACTGCTTCAAAATTTTAAAACTGAAAACAGAAATTTTTATTTGAAAAGATAATTTGTAACCAAACAGTTCAATCTTCAACTAACAAAATGGGGTTTTAACGAAGACCACATATCATTCGCGGAAAGAGACAAATTTTTTACAAAACATATAAATTTTCAACAAAATAATTACATTTATAACAAAAAAGATGAATTTTAAACTAAAAGAAAAAACACTTTAACAAAAAAATTAATTAATAACAAGGTAGTTCAATTTTCAAACAAAGAGTGAAATTTTCAAACAAAACTAAGGAATTCTAAACGAGAAATGTAATAATTAATATTTCACGCAAGATAAGAGTTTCATGTAACTATTAATTTCTCAAGTTTTTTTACTTTCAAGTTTATACAAATACAATTTTTCTAAGATAATTGAGAAAATTAAAATAAAACTTCAAAGATTTCAGAATTGTCAAGAAAGTGTAATTTTAATTATTTTGCAAAATTTCAGCTTTGAGAAAGATTAAGTAACTTCAAAAAAAAATATTTTGCACTCATAGAAGTTTAAAAAAAATGTAAAAGTATTCGATAAATTTTCGCAAATCTTTTACAGTTTAAATATATTTTCAATCTCTTTAAAATTCTTAAATTACTAAACATCTTTTAAACTTACTCAAATGATTCCTTAAGTTTTTAAAATTCTTTTATGATAAATAAATTGCCTCAAAGTCTTCCAGATATTTATTTCAGAAATTCGCGCAATCTTTTAAAACCCTTTTAATATCTGTTATAATTTTCTTTAAGAATTAATTGAAAAAACAAGGTCGTATAAAAGTTTTGTGAAACTATTCCTTCTTTACGTTGATTTGTTTATTTGTATTTGAGGTTATACAAATATATTTACTTCATATTTTCAAGGAAGTTTCGTATAAGAAATATAAACATATTTTATAATTTTGCGGATAACGTTCAAACTTCAAAAATATTTATAATCTCTTTAAAAATACTTAAGATGCAAACTATCTTTTAAACTAATTTAAATATTTTCTACAATTCTTTGAGAAATATTCAAATCAAAAAAAGTGTTGATAAAACATTTTGATCTTTTCAGTAATTTTTATAGTCTTTTAAGATGTTTTTAAAACTTTTTAAAAATTATATACAAATCAACATTTCAAATTAAAAATCATTGTATTCTTTCTAGGAATCTTAACATTTTACTTCTCTTGAAACCTTTCAAATTTCTCAAACAGCTTCCAAATCATTATTTCTAAAATCTAAAAAAAATGTACATTTGGTCTTTAATTCTTCAAAATCTCTTTTAATTATAATTTTTTTAATGCTTTCAGAACTTCTACATAAGTTATTGAAATAATTGGAATTTTTTGAAAAGTTTTTTGAAAATCTCCCTAAATTAAAAATATTGCATGTCCATATTTTAAATTATTTTTTGACAATTTGAAAAATCTTTTTAAGTATTTTTTTTCAATAATCTCTAAAAAATTATTTGAAATTTTCCTAGGATTCCTACAAAATTTAAATTCTTCTGAAATTCTTTTAAATCGATCTAAAAATACCGATTTTTAAAAAAATGGGTATTTCTCAGCCAAGAAGATAAATTTTCAAACAGTCCTACTTTCAACCAACTAAGACGAAATTTCTTTTAGAGAAAATAAATCTTCTAGAAAACAAAAAAATGTGTAGCTCTAAAACATAAATTTTTAACAAAAAAATTTTTTTTTACTGATAATCTTAATTTTTATTATTACAAAATGACGCTCGAACGAGAAGGTTATCTTACTGCCAAAGGTAAACAATTTTCAACAAGATATATGAATTTTGAAAAAATAATTACATTAGAAAAAAAATAGAACAATATTCACCAACAATTTTAACGTTCTCGATAAAAACTGCAAACTTTAATATTTAAACTAAAAAATGCTTTCATTTTATTTCAAAAAAAAGTTAAATTTATCTGAAAATTAGAAATTTTCAACAAAATAGTAGAATTTTTTACCAAAACAGATAAGTTTATAAGTGAAAACTTGTATTTTTATAGCAAAAATCAGATATAATATACTTTCGAACATTTAAAAGAACAGATTAAAAAATATTTGATAAATTCCTAAAAATCTTTTAGAGTTCAAAAATATTTGAAATCTCTTACAAATTTCTTAAGTTTTTAAATATCTTTTGAACTAACTTGAATTATCACTGATTTTTGTTTAAAAACTTTTTATTCTAAAAAATTGGCCAAAGCCTTGAAAATATTTTTTTTTAATTTGATAAATCTGTCGAAATGTTTTAGAATCTTTCTAAATATTCTGATTGTATTAATTTATTAAAATAACTAATTATTTCATTTCTTCTGCGAAACTTGATGAAATTTCAATTATTTTAAGAACTTTCAAAATTTTCAAAAAGCTTTTCATAAATGGAAATATTGTTTGAATTTTTAAGTTTGATATTCAAGTTCAATTAGGTGAATAATTTGAGCTCAAAAAAAAATTAAATTGTCTTTCATACATCAAATACTACTTTATACTGATAACCAGATGTTTACAGAAATTGTTTAAATAATTTTTTCTGTTTTTCGCAAAGTTTTATTAGAATAGAGATAGAAAGTTGCGTTTTTTTTAAAACCTTTCTACTTTCTGTCCAGTTTGTGATTGCCAGATAGTTGCAGATTTTTCTAAAATTTTTAGTTTTTCTTTGCCTTTTTACTCAGCAAAAATATTTAAAAAATTGAAAATATTTCAAATGTCTGTTTTATTTCAGAAAAAAATGTTTAAAAAAACAGAGATTGTATAAAATATGATTCTCTCTAATTCTTGTTAATTATTTGATACTAACTAAAAATGCAAAGCAAAGTTAAACATTTTGGAAAATACAGCATTTTTCTAGCGCAAATAGTTATAAACAACAATTAGTTGTTCAAATAACTATTTTTGCTAACCTGCATTAATTATTACCTTACTGCATCAAAACTAAAATGAATTAATTATTAAGTCACTCCAAATAAACAATAGAAAAATAGATGAAAATTTAAAAAAAAAACCTTAACTTTTTACCATTAAGCAAAGTAAATATTAATGAAAATAATAAATCGTTGTTTTAACAATTATGTTTTGGAACTCAAATCAATTATTACAAACAATTTGAGCAAGTATTTAATTATGAGTATAATAGAGTATGTTATGCACCAGAAACAATTTGCTTAAAACAAGGCTGCACAAAATCATAATTAGCGCAAGATCTCTTAATAAACACTTTTTTACTTATGTGGTTTTTTGGGACCCTATAAAAAAAGAGATTTATGAGACTGATATTTAAAAAGCAATATTTTATTCGTATTTTATAACTGATTGTAAAAAAAATGAAATTTAAACTTGATTCAACTAATACTGACGATTCTGAATGAAATTTACAAAAACGTATTTTTTTCTAATGGGAAATACGTGTCAAACTTCATGGGGCTTGCGCCACCTCTGAGTATCATTTCTTTTTTAAATGGATATTTTTTTGTATTTAAATGAATATTGCAGGCAATATGCATAAAACTTTTTGAAAAAATAGCAATGCATTTTGAAACCACCCTAGTGTATACACTTCGTTACTCAAGATATTTTAAGCTTTTGTTAATAATTTTCTTTTCTCATCTCTTTGAAAGTGTGAAAAATGTACAATTCATAGTGTGGCGGCAAAATGTCAAAAACAAAATTATATAACGACATTCACAAAACTTTTACAACTCAATTTTTTTTCAGTAATGCCGTTCTTGAAAAAATAAATATTTTTGAGTTTTCAATTTCAAAAACTGTCTGCAATTGAAGATAGATGTGTTCCAGACGAAATTATCTTCTTCATACATGGCATGAGTATCAAAGTCGCACAGTGCTGTATTAACCTACTTACAAAAAAGTAGAAAACATATTTTCAGCAAATTACTTTACCTGAAAAAGGCTAATTATTTGTTTTGACTAAGCGATTAAACTAGGAAATTTTTTTGAATCCAAATAAAAGATGAAACAAGTAAAATTCTAAAAAACTAAATTAATAATGAATCAAAATTCAAATTCTCAATACACGTCTAAATTAAAATTGTATTATAAAATTTTTTAAATAACATCAAATTCTAATTAAAACTTTTGGACAACACACTCTTCAGTATTATAATTTATATTGAAAAGCCAAAAAAACAAGAAACTTGAAAAAGAAAAAGGAAAACTGCAAAAACCCCTCCCTTTTTTGTATATTGTATATGTATTTTTATTTTTTTAATGACAATCAAGAAACATTTATTTGAATAATTTTGTAAATCTAAGACACAATTCTGTTCTAAAAATCTTACTTAAACTCTATAATTTGTAAACTTTTGTCTTTCCCGACCGCCGAAAAAAAAATCACTAGTACCCATAATAATATATTTGGAAGAATTCTTAATGATTTAGGAATCAATTTCAAAGGTTACTTTTACGTTTTAAAAATTTTAAAATATGTTAAAAAAATTCTGGTTTATTCCAAGACAATTTTTTGAATTTCGCAGTGATTTAAGCAGTCTAAGAAAAAGTTAATTATTTAAAAAAATGGCTAAGCTTTAGGAGATTAAAAAAATTTCAAACTAATTAAAATCTTAAGAAGATTAAAAACAATTACAAACAAAATGTTCATTTTTGAAGATTTCGAAAAAAAATTCTAAAGATTTTTAAGGAGCTCAAGAGGTTCTAGGACAATACAAAATTTTTTTTTTGTATTTTTCGGGGCATGCTTTGGACCCTTCGGGATATATTTTTTAATTAATTTGACATATTTAAAAATTCTCAAACGTAAAAGTAATCTTTCAAATAAAAACCTTAATTATCAAAAATTTTTTTAAATATTTCATTCTTCGTATTCTTCGTTTTTTAATGATCCTTGAAGTTGGTTGCTTGCATATTAATGTTTGTTAGTGAATAAATCAGAATAAAATTGTGTCTCAGATTTGAAAAAATCATTCAAAAGTAAAATGTTTAGTCTCACATTGAATGTTTAGAAATATGTAAAAAGGTAGATTTGCGTATATGTTTTTCCATTCTAATACAAAAAATTAAAATACAATAAAAAAAAGGCACGGGTTTCGCAGTTTTCCTAATTCTTCTCTGCATTTTTTTTCTTTTTCTTGTAAGTTTAAACAATTTTATAGTTAAATTATAATTTTGGACGTTCATAGAGAATTAGAATTTTAATTTATTATAAATTGAGTTTGCTAAATTTGCACTTGTTTTTTTTCTTTAAAAAACTTTTTCTCTTTCAATCGTTAAATCAAAATAAATAATCAATGTTTTTTCGATAAAATGACTTACTAAAAATATGTTGTCTACTTTCTTTTGAGTAGGTTAAGATAGCATTGTGCGACATTAACATTTATGCTATGTATGTAGAAGATAACTTTTTTCGGAATACATCTATGTTAAAATACAGACATTTTTTAAATTGAAAGTCTCAAACAAATTTATTATTTCTAAAAACGTTATTGATAAAAAAAATGTGGTTGAAAACAGTTTTGTTAATATTGGTAAACAATATCTTTAAGTATCCTAATTTACGAAGTTTATACACTAGGGTGGTCCAAAAATGCATTCAATATATTTTTTTCTTCGAATTTTCATTATTATTGCCCGGAAATTTGGTTTAATCTGAAAAAATTAATGTAAGTTATTAGTAAATTACTGTTACAAAAGCCACTATTCAAACAATTTATTATTGTTGTTAATAATATTCTCTTTAAATGTGTTAAAAATTGCGGTTTTTTCTGAAATTTTCAACGTTTTGTCCATTTTTTACTCAATGTATATTAGCATTTGATTCAGTTAAGCAAAAATGATTGTTCGAATAAATAATGATTGTTTATAGCTATCTTCTTCTATATTAATGCTAGATAGTTGCCGTTTTTTTCTAATTTTTTTTACACTTTGCAATTACAGTAGTACTTATATTATTTTTAAATAAAACGGATATTTGAAGATTCTTTAAATTTTCTATGGTTTATATTAAATGTAAATTTTCCTTGAAATAGTAACTAAGAGCTTTTTTGTTGAAATTAATATTGATCTTTTTTATTTGTTCCTAACTATAAAATTCAACGAAAAGCTCAAAAATTCAGAGAAATCCGCAACTTTCTAGCATTAAGGGCATGTGATACTTAGAAAATTCTCGATTTTAGCAGTGTTAGGTTCCCCTGGCTTTTCTCCCACAATAATAAACATTTTTTCTTGAAAATTTGAGAAATGATAGAGAACATGCTAACGGACGTCCTGTGACTTCTTTTTCGTGGGATCATTGAAAAAAAATGATTTTGCTTAATTTGATGAAAGTATGCGTATTTTGAGGTTATGTGTCTTACATTTCTCCCACGCTTTACTCATAAAGTACACAATATTTTTCGCCTAAAACTTAGGATAAGGAAAAAAACATAAAAACTATTGTCCCGGAACTAACCTTATTCGTAAGAAATTAAAAAAGTTTATTTCATAAATAATTTTTACGTGGCGAAAAAATAAAAATTAGTTCTAAAGTTTTATGCTAGTTAGTACGCCGTCCATACCACAAGCTTTTTTTCGCAGAAGCTGTAAGGCATGTAAGAAATGACAAAAAGCTGAAAATCGTTCCTTACTTCAAAATACTGCACATACATGAAATTTTTATTTATCACAATAAATTTTGTTTGTTATCCCTAAAAAAAAGCGTCGTGGGACGTCCGTTATACTATTTTATAGCATCTCGGAATTCAGTTTTGAAAATTTTTAATTTTTTTGGACAAAAACCCGGGGGAACTGAACCTGATTTACCACAAGACGAAGTATCACATGCCCATAAAATGGATAAACGAATTTTATTACAGGTACAATTTGAAATATTTAATATTTATTCATCGAGAAATTGTAATTTAAATTGTATGAAAGGTAAATATTAAATAGAAACTGATAAAAAATAGAGATAATAAATAGAAATATAAAAAGTAGAAATATATTTTGTTAATTACCAGCATAAATGTTAAATTTATTTTTTATAATAAAGCACCTAGGCGTTTGGAATTGGTTTTCAGTTCCTTCTCAAGATTTGAAACACACAAAAATTTTCAAATATTTTAAGGAGCGACTGAAAAATCAAGAAAAATAAGATTCCCGAAACAGTAAAATTTTCGAGTTGCGAAATTCCCCAATAATAAAATTCCCGGAATTATAAAATTGCCAAAATTTAAAAATGACGAATTGGAAAATTTCCGACAGCAAATTGTCGAAATATAAAATATACGAACTAGAAAATTTTTTCAATCATAAAGTTTCTAAATTTAAACAATAAGTAAACCCTTTCTTCAATAAATATTATTTATTAATTAAAAATAAAAGACTCACATATTTTTTATCAGAGAAACAAATTTTTTTAATGTTTAAACTTTTCAAAAGTTATTGTTTCAATTTAAAATAACAATAATTTAAAGAAATATATTTCTGGATGAACAATTTTGTTTCAAAAAGTGCATAGAAAAATTACGGTAAACGTTTTCAAAAATCGAATTTTGAATATAAAAAAAAATTTTAAAGAAACTAAGAGAAAAATCAGTGCTGAGTTGAATTCTGCAAAGTTTGTTCGCACGTGTGTTAAAATTTATTTTTTATACAATTTTCATACATTCATAGTTATTTTGATTTGACCAACAATGTTAAAAAACTATTAACATTTAAAAAATTGTCTTTGGTAAAAATATTTAATTATTGTATTTTCAATAAATAAATAGTATCTATTGAAAAACTATTTTTCCATTTGTTTCAGTTCGTGAATTTTCTAGTTCGGATATTTTATAATTTGGCAATTTTCTGTCGGAAATTTTATCATTCGGGAATTTCCCGATTCGGGATTTGTAAATTTCGACAATTTTATAATTTCCGGAATTTTATTATCCGGGAATTTCCCAATTCAGAAATTTTATAGTGTCAGGGATTTTTTATTTTATTTTTTTTATTTTTGAGTCGTCCCTTATAATCTTGGAAAATTTTTGTACTTTTCGCATCTTGAAAAAAAAAACAACTGAAAACCAGTTCGAAACGCGTCGATGCTTTATTATAAAAAATAAATTTAACATCTATGCTAGTAAAAAAAAGTTTTTCTTTCACTTAATATATTTTTTTGTACGTTTAAAAATAAATTCGACTGAGTTTCCATTCAATATTTAACTTTCATAAAATTTGAATTGCAATTTCTCGATAAATAAATTTTAAATATTTCAAATTGCACCTATAATAAAATTTGTTCATTCATATTAATTGCATTAAATTTGATGTAATTTGATGAGTGAAAGCCAAAGAGAAAATAAAAAAAAAAAATAATGCTAAGCGTAAGAAAGATTAGCACAAGATTTCTCGTAATTAAAGACTCAATACTTAATTTTGTTTTAGAATTTTATTTTCATTTTCAAATTTTCGTCAACCGACAGTCAAATTTTTTAAAATAAACAAATCAATTAATAAGTTTCTTTAGCAGATATAGTAAAATTTGCATTGCTGCGCCTACAAAAATTGTATAATTTATTTATTTTTTCTTGAAAAGTGAAAAGTTCTAGATATAAGATTATTATTATATTGTCATCACTGCAGTGACTTGGAAGAACTCCGTTAACTGCAATTTGGGTAAGTCACCTAAATGCAGTTAACGGTAGATATCTCAAGGGGCTTATCCGAAATGCAGTTAATGGTGTTCTTCCAAATCACGGCTGATCAGTTCTAATTAAGATAATTAAACGATTTAAATTTTAGGCAGTTATTTTAAATGTAATTATTTGCAATTCACAAGAAGTACGTAATTGTTCTTTTCTTCGTGCAAATTGCAATACATACAGAGAGCTTTTGTATTGGAAAATAAGTGCAAGAAATAAGTCGGCTGTCTTTTTTTGCTGGGATCGTTTCTCAGATACTTCAAAAAGTGTTAAAGAGGTATGGCACTGGTCAGAGAAAGAACAAAAATCAGAGTATAAAAGGCAAAGCAAGATACAGAACAAAGGTTGACACACATCAATTGTATCTACAGAACATACAACCGCAGATTTGAACTCCAAATGAGCAAGAAATTGGGACTGATTTGCGTTGTTTGCCTCTACAATCATCATAATCTCTACGCGTCCAGTAGCAGCAAGTCACCGGAAATATTTTAAATGTCGATAACTGTTTGCAAGTATGGACTCTGCTCTCCCTTAAAGTTGAATTATTAATATGACCATAGAAGCTCTACAGGATGCAAATTATTTTATCAAGCTCACCTACACTGTTAGAATTTTTTGGAAAGTTGTATAATTTTATTAAATTTTCATTAAAATTCAGAAAGAGTATTAAAAAATTACAAATATTTTCCTAAAATTCCAAAATGGTAACAGAAATCTAAACTATCGTGCCCAAAAGAATCGCGCAGTTAGCAACTGCGGACTCCTTCCCAAGCGCAAATCGCCGGAGCTGAATACACGGCCCAGGCTTGATACAATTTCGGCAGTCAAAGATCGGCTAACGTAATGGGGCCAATATCGGCATATTAATCGGCCCAGCGGTGTGCCAATATTGGCTGCCTATATTTGCTATTTAACCCTCAGGGTACGGACTATAAAAATGTAACGTTCCGTACAGGCATGGGTAAGCCTAACTTGGGATATTTTATGTAACAAAGTTATATGTGAAAATATAAACAATTTTGAAAAAAAATTTCATGAAAATTTTTTTTTAAAAGCTTACAATTTTATGAAAAAAAAGATACCGAAATTTTATAAGTAACTTTTGAAAGCTGGAAAGTTGTACTTTAAAACGTCTCCGTTTATTTTTTGATTCGCTACAAAAAATATATTTTTTCAAACTAAGAAAGTACGCGTTTTTGATGTAGCGATAAAACGATATTCAATTAATTTATCATGAATGTCGTAAAAAGAAATATATTTTTCAATGCAAAAAATACTTGTTATAGATAATATTGATAAGTATAACATAAATAAACAACAGAAATTGCTTGAAAATATACTCTCCTGCATAAAATGCTCGTAAAAAGAAAATTTTTAATTTTTACAAATGTGGCGTGCCGCGAGGAAAGAGACCTTACAATCAAAAAATCGATTTTCAGGTTTTTAATGCTACCGATAGTTTTTGAATCGCTTTTTCACATTAAAAAAGAACTACATTTTTATCTGCAAAATAAGAATTGTTATTAGTCTGCAAAGTAAGGCATGAATTGTCTATTTCGACGCGTGCGGACGACCAGAGAAATTCAGTCCCACCATTTTCCATACATCTTTTCGTTCTGCGTGCGTGTGATTCGAGAATGGAGGGTCTGGATCCCGGAGATTGTTTCCCACCCTCTGAATGACTGACTTCAATCGTCTCTTCAATCGCTTCTACTGCATACTTTGCCTGGGGACCGTAAGGTTCCTTTCCTTGCGGCACGTCACAAATGACGGCTTTTGTAACGTTCCGCACGGACTGGGTGTAAATTACCTGATTCCACTTTTTCCAAGCGTATAATTTGCACACCAAGCGCAGATTGATCCTGCCGACTGACGCTCTAGTGTTGCAACATCAATGCAAATACATCAGATCTATCGATGTTTTCCTTGCGATGATCGATGTTTTTGCATCGATGTTTTACTTTCAATCCATCAATTCAAAGATCGATGTTTTCTTTCTGATGGTTTACAAATTTTTAAATTAGCCAACTAAAACGCCGTCTTTCGCCATGGTCGAACAAAATAAAGTATGGCAAGACGTGATCGCTTTTATAACTTTTTTACATAGGTAACCAGACCTTTTTAACCTAATAATATATAATGATAATGATCGAATTCGGGATCATGTATCTAGTCAAACCAAGATGGCCGATGTTATTGGAGTACTTTACCTCAAATGCGAGCTTTTCATGGTTTCTGATCGTGTAGTGTACTTGTAAAGATAAAAAATGAACAATGCCTGATATTAGAATATATCAGCTTTTAAGTGTAATTGTGACTTGCGTGCGGTTAGATAAAATTTTAAGAGTATGTCGTAATGACATCGGCGCCAAAAATTGGCAGCCATTTTGTTTAGCCTCAAAAATTACCCTGAAAGCTGCTCGAAGTAACACGAATGGACAGATCATTATGATCTTGAAAGTCAAATGATCGTTGAAGCAAAATTCTTTGCAACAAAAATGATCCTTTTTTTTACTGTGTTGCCTTTGATAAGTATCAAGCTGACATTTTGATTGGATAAAATTTAAATCCTTGAAAAATATGTACACCTTTCTGTCAACCTTATTTTTGCATAAGTACTTAGATGTCATTTAAAAATATAATTGCTTAATACGTCATGTGTGATATAGAGATCAAAAATTTGAGAAAGCAGAAGAAAATGTGAAATTGATGACAGCAAATATGACGATGTAGCAAAATAGATCATAGTGCTCAGATCTGAAGATACTAATCTTTTCGGATTATTACATTAACCATTTAGGAAAAGAAATAGTAAAAAACACATTTTTCGAAATTGCTAATATTTTAAAAACATGATTAGTAACAATATTTAAATAAAAAAGGATTCTTTTAATAAATGAATGTAAAAATATTTGTTTGCCTAAAATTAAAAGAACTCTCAAAAGTATTGTCCGCAACCCTGCAAATTCGAAGAAATTTTATTTAGTGTGCCTATTTAAACATTCATTTGAGATCGAATTAAAATCAGCTTTCTTATGAATAATTTTATGCATCCAAAATCGGAGCATGGAAAAATTCAAAAATTAAAATTAGATTTCCAAAAAGGCCTCCTTCCTGGCTCATTAGAGACAATTGCATAAAAGAAGGCAGAAGAGTAGATAAACAAGGGGGTTTCTGGATAGGCGCGTGTTAGTGCATGCACGTGTGAGGTAAGCGTGCGTACGTGTGAGGTAAGCGTGTATGCGTGTGTCCGTGTGAATCATCGAAGGATAGGCAAGAGGGCTTCTGGATACTCATGGGTTAGAGCATGTACGTGTGAAGTGATGAATGATGCGTAGTTGTAGAATCTGTGAACAATTCATTGGTTAATA
>JAUELO010119412.1:0-17441 GCA_032357855.1 Amphibolips quercusostensackenii | reverse complement strand
GGGTCTCAAAACGTGGACATTAGACAAAAAAAGGGGGGGGGGGGTCAAATTTTACACAAATCTAATACCTTCTTATTCTGGGATGAGAATGTAAAAATTATCAAAGTTTTGTAAACAAATATTTTTAGAATCGACTTGCTCTATCAATTCAAGGACACCCTGAAGCACAACCCCTGGAAATTTCATTAAAAAATTCAAAAAATTGACAAAGTGAGCACGAGTTGAAGTGAAAAATGAATCAAAATTGACTTTTCCAAAGAAGACCGTTTTTGTTAGTTAACTTGAAAACTAAAAAAGCTTCAACTTTTTTTCACAAGGAAAAAGATGCGAAATCAAAGTCTATATCGAGATATAATATTTAAAAATTAAAATTTGAAAATACTTTCGAAAGCTTCCAGGGGACTGCGACTTCGCACGAGTAAATTTTATGTGCCCTTATACGATCCGGCGCCTCAATTGTTGGCAATTTGCAAAGTATCATAAAAAAGAGTCTTTGGGAAAAAATTCTTAGTTGATTTCGTGTACGAAAATAGAGCCCATTTATTGTAACTGTGAATTTGTTTATAAAAAGTGTCTAAACAATGACCAAAAGCGTATATTTCTAATGAATGGTAATAGAACATTCATTTCTCTCGACATTTGATACAAAATCTATTAATTTCATTGAGCTAAACATTGACAATTATAAAAAATGACTTTTTTTTATTACTTCGCTTATAACGCAATAACAATTTTTTTTTAATTATTCTAACTTGAAATTATTTTCATGTAGTTGTAACACTGTTTTAAGATCGTCTTTGATCAATCTGAATGTCCTCAAATAAAAAGCATTTGGGAAAAGTTAAAAAAAATTTAACTTTTTTGTTAAATTACAAATTTTTAAACTAAGAAAAATTTAATTGCACAAATTTTTTCAAAATTTGAAAATCTTTGATTGAAGTAAAAAATGTACGTTTAAATCGGATAAATAGTGTAGGCTAAACATTGATTTGTTCACAGGTACCTTCTTTGCCCAAGTGCAATTTTTTGTAAGATATTCAGATTGATAAAAAAAAGATTTTAAAACAGTGTTACATCTATATAGGAATAATTTGTAGTTGGTTAGAATTGTTTAATAAAATGGCTAGTTTGTTATAAACAGATTAATAAAAAAAGTCATTTTTTGGGATTAGCAGTGTTTAGCTTATTAAAATTAATAGATTTTGTATAAAATGTGAGAGAAATGAATGTTCTATCACCATTATATAGGAAAAGATTCTTTTAGTGATTATTTAAATATTTTTTATAAACAAATTCACAGTTTAGCGACTTTTCAATAAATAGGCATTTATGCCTAATTATCAGTGATGAAACATTTATTTCTCTTATATTTGATACAAAATTTATTAATTTCAATGAGCTAAACATTGCCATTCTTAGAACATGAATTTTCTTCTTTAATTTGTTTATACCACAATAATAATTTTTTTTAATCACTTTGACCAACTGAGAATTATTCCCAGATAGTTGTTAATTTAATTATTTTGTTAATAACACAATAATAATTTTTTTTTAATTATTCTAACCAACTGGAAATGATTCCCATATAGTTGCAACACTCTTTTAAGATTTTCTTCGATTATCCTGAATTTTTTAAAAGAAATGGCACTTGGGAAAAGTGAAAACAAAAATTGTCAACTTTGTTATTAGATAACAAATTTATAAACAATTCAAAAAATCTAATCACAAAAATATTTTCAAAATTTGAAAAGCTCTTATTAAAAAAAACACTTTAAAATCAGATAAATGTTGTATAAGGCTAGAAAATTGATTTTTCCACTTGTACTTTTTTTGCCCACAGTCCGTTGTCTGACGAACTTTGTGCAGTCCAGATTTGAGAGTGTACAGTCCGAAATAAAGAAAGTGGAAAGTCGAAAATTAGTTTTATTTTCTTTGCGAAATTTTGAGGTTTTTAACCTTATATTAAAAAATCATTAGAATGAACTTTAATGTTTATTCAAATCATTATTATTTAGTCTATAAATTAATAATATTTCTATTCATTTATCGCAGGATTCACAGTCTTTTCCCTTTTTCTAAAAATGGATCTTTTTGGTAGAAATATCATCTTTTGTTTTGGTTGAAGCTTCATCAATTCATTTGAAAATTCATCTTCTTGCTTGTAAATGGATCTTTTTTGTTGAAATACCTTCTTTTTTAAATTAATTTTTAAAATGCAAATTTACTTATTTGTTTAAAAATTTATCTATTTTTTTTTTAGGTACTATTTTTTAAAAAGATTTAGAAGTTAATTTGAAAATGCATCTCCTTGAAAATCTAACTATTTAATTTAAAAATTTTTTTTTTGGGAAGAAAATTAACTTTTTTTGTTGATAATTCTTTTTTTTGTTTGAAAATTTAACTATTTAGTCAGAAGTTAATCTAATTTTCAAAATCAAAAATGTAAGTATTTCATTTTCATTTGATAATTCGTATTTTCGGTAGAAAAGTAATCTTCTTGGGTAAAAATTTATGTTTTTGGTTCAAAATTTCAATATCCTTATAGAAATCAATCTACATTGATAAAAATTAAATAATTTTGTTGATAAGTAATTTTATGGTACAATATTCATCATTATTTATCTAATTATTTATATTTTTAACTGAAACAGAAAAATTTTTAACCAATGATGGAATAGTTACATTTTCATTTTTTGAAATTCATTTATCACAAAAATAAATTTCTGCGAAATAGTTAAATTTTCAAACAAAAAACATAAATTTTAAACCAAAAACGTTTAACGTACCAAAAATTTTCAGAAAAAAATTTAATTTCTAACCAGAGATGAATTTTTAACTAAAATGATAGAATATTCAACAAGTCTAGTTTAATTTTCACTTAAAAAAATTAATTTTCAACAACAAAATGTAAACGAATTTTTAACTGCAATAGTTTAATTTACATTAAAAAAATTATTTTTACAAAAAAAATTTTTTTTTGAAGAAAATAAAGTTTTAGTTAAAATAATGAATCTTCAAATAAAAAAATGAGTTTTATCAAAGATTTTACCTTTAACCAAGTAATTGAATTTTCAACAGAAGAAGATAAAGTTTTGCCAAAAACTTTAATAGGAGACATTTCAACCAACAAAGATTTTAATTTCAAATGACAAATTTTCATCAGAATAGATCCTCACCCAAAAAATATTCAATTTATACCAAAAAAGAGATAGTTTCAAACTTTTCTAACTTTTTTACAAAATAGTTGAATTTTAATCCCCAAAAGACGAACATTTAATCAAAAATATGAATTTTCAATGAAAAATTTTTGTTTGAAATTTTGTCTTTTTGGAATGAAAATTTAATTGTTATGTGAGAAAATTAGAAAAGTTTGAAACTTTATCTTTTTTTGGTAAAAATTTAATATTTTTTGGTTGAGGATCTATTTTGATGAAAATTTGTCATTTCAAATTAAAAGCTTTTTCGGTTAAAATATCAACTATTAAATTTTTTGTTAGCACTTCACCTTCTTTCGTTAAAAATTTTGCAACAATTTTTGTTGTCAAAAATAATTTTTTTTACTGTAAATTAAACTATTGTAGTTGAAATTTCATTAATTTTTTTGATGATGAAAATTAATTCTTCTAAGTAAAAATTTAACTAGTCTCGTTGAATATTCCATCACTTTAGTTAGAAATTCATCTATTTGGTTGAAAATTAATTTTTTTACTGACAATTTTTGGTGAAAAATTAATGTTCTTGATTTAAAATTTATGTTTTTGTTTGAAAACTTAACTATTTTATAGAAATTTATTTTTGCTAAAAATTGATATAAAAGAGTCAAAGTGAACTATTCCACCTTTGGTTTAAAATTTCTCTGTTTTAGTTGAAAATATAAATTATTAGATGAATAATGATAAATATTATACTAAAAAATTAATTTTTAACAGAATTGTTAAATTTTCAGCAATGTAGGTTGATTTTTATAAAAAAGTTAAATTTTAAAACAAAAACATAAATTTTTAACGAAGAAGATTAGTTTTCTACCGAAAATACAAATTTTTAAACAAAAATGAAATACTTACATCTTCGATTAAAAAAATTAGATAAACTTCTGATTAAATAGCTGAATTTTTAAATAAGAAAATGAATTATTAACCAAGGAGGTTAATTTTCTATACAAAAAGACAAATTTTTTCAATTAATAAGTTATACTTTCAAGGAAATAAATTTTTATCTAAAGAATTTTCACATGAAATAGATAAATTTGTACTTCATAATTAAATTTTTAACCAAAAAACCAACTGTTTTCTGATAGAATAGTTTAATTTTTAACAAAGAAAATTAATTTTTTTTTTTGAAAATACTAATTTTTAACTAAAAGTAGAATACTTAAATTTTTAATTAAAAAAATTATAGCATAAAAAATTCACAAAATAGATATATTTGCAACAAAAGAAGTAAAATTTTGACTAAAATTATGAATCCTTAACTTAACTCTTAAATAAGTGGTTGAATTTTCAACTGAGATTAATTGTTTACCAAAAAAGACAAATTTTTGACGAAACATGAATTTTCAACTACAAAAAATAAATTTACAATTAAAAATGAGATATATAAATTTAAAGTTAAAAATTAATTTTCAACTAGAAAAAAAGGAATTTCTAACAAAATAGTTGAATTTTTAGCCATGAAGATAATTTTCACAAAAAATTACACATCCTCAAATAAACATAGTTTTTTTTACAAATTAGTTCAACTTTCAAATAATCAGATAAATTTTTAACTAAAAATAATTAATTTTCTACCAAAAAAAAGACAAATTGAAAAAAATCACGTGAATTTTCAACTTCAAAAAATAAATTACATTTGAAAATCAAATATTTTAATTTTGAGTTAAGAAATTAATTTTCAAACAAAAACTAAAGAATTTCTAACAAATTACTTAAATTTTAATTCATAGAAATAAATTTTCAAATATAATTAATAAACTTCAATTTAATTTCAATAGTGCAATTTTCAGATAAAAAATGAATTAAAAAAAAAAGATTTTTGAGAAAAATGGTTAAATTTTTAACCTAAAAGATGAATTTTCAACTAAAATGATAAATATTAAACCAAAAAATGACTTTTTAAGAAAATTGTCTAATTTTAAGCAATGAAGATTGATTTCCTTGCAAATAGTGAAATTTTCAACAGAAGACCCGAATTTTCGACGCAGAAGATTATTTTCTACCGAAAAATAAGAATTTCCATCCACAAATGGAATAGTTACATTATCATTTAAGAAAGTAATATTGTACAAAAAATTTTTTTTAACAAAATAGTTACATTTGCAACCAAAGAAATGAATCTTCAACTGAAATTATGAATCTTTAACTGAAATAATTAATTTTTTTTTTAATAAGTTTTTACCCAAAAAACAAGGATTCTGTAACAAAATATTTAATTTTTCAAATAAAAAGATGAATTTTTAATAAAAATTATGCATCCCCTACTAAACAATAAAATTTCAATAAAGCAGTTTGAATTTCAACAAAGTGGTTGTATTTTCAATTTAAAATATTAACTTTCTAGAAAAAGAAACAAATTTTCAACGAAATACATGAATTTTCAACTAAATGCTTAAATTTTAAACTAAAAAATATAAATTTTTTACGAAAATCTTAATTTTCTTCCACTCTTTGTAAAATATTTTGAAATCTTTGAAATATTTTGTTATTCTTATTTTTTTAGAATATTTACAAAGTAGTGGGTTTTTGACGAAATTTAGTTACTAATAAAAATGTTCTTTTTTGGTTAAAAAACGTTATTCGTTTATGAAATAAATATAAATAAGTCATTAGGAAATTTTTTAATGATGTAAATAATTATTTTTATTTAGAGTACCAGGGAACATTTTCATTCGATTATTACATGCACATGTGGCGCCATCTATTTTGTTACCGTTTAGCTTTCCTTGCTCCAATGTCACATTTCACATTCCACATTATTTTTTTCATTTTTCACACATCATTGTTTGTGTCGTAAGATTCAGGTCACGTATAGATGCATATTTTAGCCAAAAAATATTTTTATTTTAAATAAAAAATAGCTAAATTCCATAAAAAATTATTCATTTTAAATAATATAGTTGAATCCTTAACCCCAAAAGATAAAATAGAAAAAAGTTAATTTTTCAACAACAAAAACTTTTGAACAAATAAAGACCAATTTTTAGCAAAAATGAAATGATTAAATTTTCAGTTAAAAAAAAATATTTATAACCAAAAAAGCGAATTTACCAAAATTAATTTTCTACTAAAAAATATAGTTCTTCAACAAAATACATGAACTATTAATCAAAAAATATACACTTTCAACCAGAAATGGAACATCTACATTTTCAATTCAAAAAATTAATTCTTCACTAAAAAAATTTTAGCAAAATTAATTTTTGTTTAAATAAAAGAAATTTTTTCAAATGCATGAATTTTAAACGAAAAAAGGAAAATTTTCGGCAAAAATGATATAGGTAAATTTGCAGTTGGAAAAATCAATTTGTAACCAAAGAATGCAAATTTTAACAAAATAGTTGAATTCTAAATCTAAGAAATGAATTGTCAACGAAAAAATACAAATTTTTAACGAAATACACAAATTTTCAACCAAATAGTTGAATTTTCAACTAAAGAAATTTTCAGTAAACATCCTAATTTTTTTTAAAAGAACGAAATTTTATCGAAATACATAAATTTTTAACGATGAAAGACAAATTTTTCGTAAATATGAAATATTCAAGTTTTCAGTTAGCAAAATTAATTTTCAACCAAAAAAGCGAATTTTCGAAAAATAGTTAAATTTTAAACAAGATGACGTTTTCACAAAATAATTGAATTTTGAACCAAATAGTTGAATTTTCAACGTCAAAAGACGGATTTTCAACAAAATGTTCAAATTTTCAAAGAAAAAAGAATAATTATTAGAAATTATTAGATTTTCAGGTAAAAAAATTTATTTCTAAAAAAAAAGTAAATTTTTACCAAAATAGATAAAATTTAAAAAAAAGGATTAATTTTCCACTGAGAAAGACAAATTTTTAACAAAATAAATTAATTTGCAACCATACATTTAGATTTTCGATTAAAAAAGATACATTTTTTAATAAGAACCTTAATATTCTTTAAAAAAAATTCGAAATTTTATCAAAATACATGAATTTTGAACGAAAAAAGACAAATTTTAAGTAACATCAAAATGGTTTAATTTTCAGTTGAAAAAATTATTTGTTAACCAGAAAAAGCAAATTTTCAAAAAATAGTTTATTTTGCAACTAGATTCAATTTCCACAAAACAAATGAATTTTTTGCCTCATAATTAAATTTTCAACTAACTGTTTGAATTTTCAAATAAAAAATAATAATCCAAAATGAAATTGTAAAATTTCCAGGTAAAAAAATTAATTTTTAACAAAAAAAAAACGAAATTATATAAAAATATATGAATTCAATTTTTAAGTAAGAATTTAATTTTTATTTTTGAAAAATACATCGATACATGAATTTTGAACGATTAAGACAAATTCTTAATAAAAATAAAATAGTTAAATTTTCAGTTAGAAAAATTAATTTTTAATCAAGAAACGTTCATTTTTCAAAAGATAGTTAAATTTTGAAAGAAGATTAGCTTTTTATATAATAACTAAATTTAATTGAAGTACATGAATTTTGAACGAAGAAAGACAAATTTTTAGCAAAAATAAAATAAAAAATAGAATTATTGAATTTTTTAGATAAAGAAAATTATTTTTTAACCAGAAAGGTAAAAAAAAAAGAAATTTTATCGAAATACATGAATTTTGAACGAATGAAGACAAATTTCTAATAAAAAAGAAATCGTTAAATTGTCAACTAGATGACCTTTTTGCAAAATCATTGTATTTTCAACGAAATAGTTGAATTTTCAACCTTAAATATGAATTTTTAAAGAAATGTTCGAATTGTCAAACAAAAAAAAAATAATAAAAAATGGAATTATTAAATTTATAGGTAAAAAAAATTATTTTTCAACCCAAAAAAAAAACATTTTTAACCAAAAAGGTAAATTTCCTTTAAAAAATACGAAATTTTATCAAAATGCATAAATTTTGAACAAATATAGACAAATTTTCAACAATATCACCTTTTTACAAAATCATTGAATTTTCAACCAAATAGTTGAATTTTCAAACAAAAAAGAATGATAAAAAATTGAATTATTCAATTTCCAGGTAAAAAAAATTAATTTTTAACCAAAAAAAGCAGCAATTTTTAACTAAAAAGATAAAATTTCTTTTAAAAAACAAAATATTATCGAAATACAAGAATTTTGAACGTATAAAGACATATTTTCAACAAAAATGAAAAAGTTAAATTTTTAGGTAGAAAATTAAGTTTTAACCAAATAAGAGAATTTTTAACAAGATAGGTTAATTTTTCAAAATTTCCTAAAATACGAATTTTCAACGAAATGTTCGAATTATCAAACCAAAAAGAATAATTAAAAATGGAATTATTAAATTTTCAGGTAAAAAGAATTATTTTTCAACAAAAAAAAAACACCAGTTTGAACCAAAAAGGTAAATTTTCTTCAGAAAAAAAAATTTTATCGAAATACATGAATTTCGAACAAATGAAGACAAATTTTCAACAAAAAGGGAATAGTTAAATTTTTAGGTTGAAAATTAATTTTTAACCAGAAAACCAAATTTTTAACAAATATTTAAATTTTCAAACAAGACCAATAATTTGCCGCTACGCAAAACAAATTTTTAACAAAATCAATTATTTTGCAATTATACATTTTATTTTTAAACTGAAAAATAATAATTATTAAGTAAAAAAGTCAATTTTCTCTTTTTAAAAACGACATTTTATTGAAATACATGCATTTTAAACTGAGAAAGACAAATTTTTGACAAAATCAATTATTTTGCAACCATATATTAAAATTTTCAATTAAAAAAGAGAAATTATTAAGTAAAAAACTCAATTTAAAATAAAAAAAATAAAAAATTGATCGAAATACATGCATTTTAAACTAAGATAGACAAATTTTTAAATCAATTATTTTGCAACTATACATTACAAATTTCTATTTAAAAAAGATAAATTATTAAGTAAAAATCTTAATTATCTTTTTAAAAAAATAACGGAATTTCATCCAAATACATGCATTTTGAACGAAGACAAATTTTTAGCAAAAATGTAATAGTTAAATTTTTGGTTACAAAAATTAATTTTTAACAAAAAGCAAATTTAAAAATTTTTTTTTTAATTTTTAACGATAAAAAAACATTTTTAACCAAAAACATTAATTTTTAAACAAAAAGATTAATTTTCTACTAAAATAAAATCAATTTGTTATCAAAAGAAGCGGATTTTAACAAAATAGTTAAATTTTGAAACAAGAAGATTATTTTTCTACTAGATAAGACGAATTTTTAACAAAATAGATAAAATTTCAATCAAATAGTTAAATTCTCAACTAAAAAAAAATTTTTTTTACTTAAAATCTTAATTTTCTTAAAAAAAAGTTCATCAAAATACACGTATTTTGACCGAATAAATACAAAATTCCTTCAAAAATAAAATGCTTAAATTTTCAATTAAAAATACTAAATTTTAAGCAAAAATAGTGGATTTTGACCAACACAGTAAAATTTTCAAGCAAGAAGATTAAATTTCTATTTAACAAGACAAATTTTGAAGAAAAGACGTGAATTTTCAACAAAATAGTTAAATTTTCAACCAAAAAAGGTAATTTTTAATGAAAAAACTTGATTAAAAAAAAAAGAAATTTTATTGAAATACATCAATTTCGAACGAAGAAAGAGTAATTTTTAGTGAAAATGAAATAGTTCAATTTTCAGTCAGAGAAATTAATTTTGAACCAAAAAGGACAAATTTTTAACAGACGCCATGAATTCTCAACCAAATGGTTGATTTTTCAACTATAAAAGATCATTAAAAAATGGAAGATTTTAATTTTTATTCAAAACCATCAATTTTTAATAACAACAAAAATACATTTTTTTATTAAAAAGATAAATTATCAATCAAGAAGATTAATTTTCGTACCAAACAAGACGAATTTTTAACAAAATACATGGATTTTTAACCAAATAGTTTAATTTTCACTTAGAAAAAAAATTTTTGAGTAAAAAATAAAATTTCTTCTAAAAAAAATTTCTTGAAATAGATGATTTTTGAACAAAGACGAATTTTTAGCAAAAATAAAATAGTTAGATTTTTAGTTGGAATAATTAATTTTTAACCAAAATTTGCAAATTTTCAACAAAATAGTTCATTTTTTAAAAAACAAGATTAGTTTTCTACTAAACAAGACGAATTTTTAATAAAATACATCAATTTTCAACCAAATAGTTGAAATTTCAACTAAAAAAAAAAATTTTTAAGTCAAATCCTTAATTTTCTTTATAAAAGAAATTTTATCGAAATACATAAATTTTGCACGAAGAAAAACAAATTCATATTAAAAATGAAATAGTTAAATTTATGGTTCGAGAAAATAATTTTTAACTAAAGAAGCAATTTTTAGAAAAATAGTTAAATTTTTAATCAGATTACCTTTGAAAAAAATTGAATTTTAAAAAAAAAAAAAAATTTTCAACCTAAAAAGACGAATTTTCTTGAAAACGCGTAAAAAGGAAATTCTTTTGAAAAAGGGGTAAGAGGGGATTAGGGGTAAGAGCTTGCAGTAGGGTGTACCAAAAATGCATTGAAACATTTTTTTTTCGAATTTTTTTGCTTATTGGCGGGAAATTTGTTGAAATTCACACAAAAAATAAATCCATTTTTTTGTTTAAAAAAAATAAAAGTTTAACACGTATTTCCCATAAGCGTCCCAAAAAAACCCATAAATGAAAAAATAGGTTTTGCGAAATTTTAGCGTTGGGTATGATTTTTTTCGGTTTTCGAAAATGCAAATTGTTTCTTATACATGACATATGACTTTATGCTAATAATTAGATGATAACTTTGATTGTTTAAATATTTTATTATTGTTTTTAGCAATTTTCTCTTAGAATTGAGAAAGTCCCTTTTTTTAAAAAAACTTTTCTACTTTTTAACTAATTTTGAATTATAGTGAAATATTATTTAATTCTAGTTGACAAAAATAATTGTTTAAACAATTTATTATTATTTTTAATAATATTATCTTTGCCTGATGGTAGAAAGTTGCGGTTTTTTTCTGAAATCTTTAACTTTTTGTCCGCTTTTTACATAAAGTGAGTTATTATTTTATTATTATATAGCAAGAAAAATTGTTTAAACAAATTTTTATTGCTTATAATTATCTTTTCTGAAATAAGTGCTAGAAAGTTGTGGTTTTTTTTTAAATGTTAAACTTTGCTTTTTCTTCTTAGTTGTGAAAAATAATAAATAGAAATTCGAGAGAATTATATTCTAAATAATTTATTTTTTTGGGAATATATTTTTCCGAAATAAAACGGATTTTTTGAATTTTTTAAATTTTCTATATGTATGATGTTAAATGTAAATTTCCCTCCAAATATTCACTGAGAGCCTTTTTGCTGAAAATAATATTAATATTAAAAAATTTCTTTCTAACTAAAACGTAAAAAAAAAGCTAAAAATTTTATAAAAATCCACAACTTTCTAGCATTACTCTAAAAGAGAATTGTTATAAGAAAAAATTGTATAAGCAATTATGTTCGTTAAATTGCATTTATTATTATTACCTTACGAGATGAAAAGTGAATTTTATTAAATAAAAAGTGGGTAAAAAGATAAAATTTTCAGAAAAAAACTTTCTAGCATTATTTAAATTAAATATTATGAACAAGAATTATAATTTGTTTGAAAGATTATTTTGTTAACTTTAATCAATTATTTACTTAAATTTAAATAAAAATTAAAGAAAAAGTGCAAAATTCGTTAAGAACTGTAATTTTCTAGCATGATTCTAAGAGAATATTGTAATGAATAATAATAAATAGTTTATACATCCTATAGAACTTCATGTACATGTTTCAAAAAATTCATAATTTTTAAAAAGATTTAATTCAGTTCAATTCAAAATTTTTTATTGATTCAACTTCGGAATATTGATATTCAATAAAAATGTTGATTGCAATTTATTTTTCTATCAGAAAAGTAGTATTTTGGATTTTTTTTTTAATTTTCCAAATTTTGAAAATCATACAACTTTGTTAATTTTTTTAGAATTCTTAAATGTTATAAAGATAATTTTCAAGTCTTTTTGTCATCTGCCAGTAAAATTGTCAAAAATTGCTGATACTGTTTTTAAAAAATTAGTTCTGAGTTTTTAAATGAAGCTTTGCCAAATAATTCGGAAAGAAATATAATTTTTTAAATGTAAATAATTAATAAAATTACAGAAACTAAAAATGCATTAAAAAGTAAAAAAAAACACATTTGAGAGATTGTCCTTTTTCATAATAATAATCCCGCCAAGATTTCCGTCTTCTAAATACATTTTTTAAGTTTCTGTTTTTTAATTTAATAAACTAAAAAATTATTATATCTTTTAAAATTACTTGAAAATATTTTATTTCACTAATTATATCATATATAATATTAAATAATGTAATAATAATAAAATAAATAAAACAATAATAATAATTAAATAATTAAATAATGTAAATATTAATAATAAAATAATATAATATTATATAATGCAATGCGTATAATTGGTATTATTATTTATATTGCAGAATTAAAAATTTAATAAATTAAATATATAGTTAAAAAAATGTATAAATTTTTCTCGTATGCAGAAATACAAAGAGGAAGAAATAAAATTCAAAAATATGTACTACGTCATGATCTTGTAAACCGTTTTGTCATGATGACATGCAAAACAACAACGTCTGCGAATGCTGAAAATGGATGGTATTTTTTTTGTTTAAAAATGACACATCACTAAAAATAATGTGACTTTAATTTTATTTAAAAAACAACACTAAAAAGTAAAAAAAAACACCCTTCACAAATATTTTGTGTACGGGGTTTACAATTTATAACGTGATTTTTTCATATACCTAACACAGTTATTGTTAACAATATTTAAGAATATTTTTAATAATTTAATAACAATTTCAACTACGGTTTTAGCTTTCAAAACATTATTAAAAAAGGTGAAATAATGAAAATAAAAAAATAAAAAATGTGCTTAATAAAATTGGGGTGGACTTATTTTTAGTGATGCCTATCATGATTTCATTGTCATACTTATCACATTTATGTAAATCATTTGTCATTTTAAAAAAATAAACACTTTTTAGCATATAAAGGTCTTAGAACACGAATTAAACCTTTTTTTCAATTCATAAAATACTTTATAATTATTTTTGCACAAAACGAAAAAATAGGAGGAGACAACAAAATAGTGAAATTTTTGATTTCAAAATTAGTTTTAAAAAAATATAAAAAATAGTAATATTTGCAATTAGAGAGATGAATTTTCAACTGAAGTTATAGATCTTTATCTAGAAAGGTTAAATTTTCAGCAAAAAACAACAATTTTTCATCAAAATAGTTAATCAAATAGTTAAATTTTCAACTAAAAAAAGGTAAATTTTCAAATAAAAATCCTAATTTTTTATTTAAAAACCAAAAATTTATCAAAATACATAAATTTTTAACAAGGAAAGACAAATTTTCAGCAAAAATGTAAAATGCAGAATCTTTAACCAAAATCTTCAACCAGAAAAATTATTTTTTAACAAAATAGTTGAACTTACAATCAAGCATTTTAAAATCCAGCTAAAAAAATACATTTTCAACTAAAAATGGTATAGCTCAATCTTTAGTTAAAAAAATTACTTTCAATCCAAAAGGACGAATTTTCTAAAAAAAATACAAATTTTCCACAAAAGAGTTGAATTTTAAAAATAAATCCACTACAAGAAGTTGAATTTTCAATCCGAAAGGACGAATTTCCTATTGAGAAAAACGAATTTTCAACAATTCTAATAAGTTTTTGAACCAGTTTTTGAATTTTTAAACACTATAAAAAAAAACAAATTTTCCAAAAAACAGTTTAATTTTAAACCAAGAAAGACGATTGGAAAAAAAATTTAATTTCTAATCAAATATTCACATAAAAAAAAATTACGAAAAGAAGTTGATTTTTCAATCCAAAAAGGACAAATTTTCTATTAAGGAAAATTAATTTTCAACAATTCTATTAAATTTTTGAACAAATTTCCGAATTTTGAAAGACTAAAAAAAAATTTTTTAACAAAACAGTTCAATTTTAAACTAAATAACATGAATTTAAAAAAAAATTAATTTCTGATTAAATAGTTGAATTTAAAAAAAAAAACAAAAATCCACCAAAAAAAGTTGAATTTTCAATGCAAAAGGACGAATTTTTCATCAAAGGAAACGAATTATAAACAGGTCAAGAATTTTCAAAAAATTTTCGAATTTTAAAAAACTATAAAAAAGACAGATTTTCCATAAAACAGTTTAATTTTCAACCAAGGGAGACAATTTTTCAACAAAATAATTTAATTTTTAACAAAAATTTGAATTAAAGAAAATCTACAATAAGATGAATTTTGAATCCGGAAAGACGATTTTCCTATTCAGAAAACCAAATTTTCAACAATTCTATTAAATTTTTAAACAAATTTTTAAATTTTCATACACAATAAAAAAAAACAAATTTTCCACAAAACAGTTTAATTTTTAACTAAAAAAGACGAATTACAAAAAAATTATTTAATTTTTAATCAAATATTTGAATTTTAAAAAAATCACAAAAAGAAGCTGATTTTTCAATCCGGAAGGAGAAATTTTCTATTGAAGAAGATGAATTTTCAACCATTCTATTATATTTTTGAACATATTTTCGAATTTTGAAAAACTATAAAAAAAATTTGTTCAACAAAACAGTTTAATTTTCAACTACGGAACATGACTTTTCGAGAAAATAATTGAATTTTTGATTGAATAGTTGAATTTTTAAAACAAAAAAAAATCCACCAAAAGAAGTTGAATTTTCAATGCAAAATGACAAATTTTCTATTGAAAAAAAACGAATTATAAACAGGTCAAGAATTTTCGACAAAATTTTCGAATAAAAAAAAAATATCTTTAAAAACAGATTTTCCATAAAACAATTTAATTTTCAACCAAGGAAGACGATTTTTTAACAAAATAATTTAATCTTTAGCCAAAATTTGAATGAAAAAAAAATCCACGATAAGAAGATGAATTTTTAATCCACAAGGACGAATTTTCTATTTAGGCAAACGAATTTCCAACAATTGTATTAAATTTTTAAACAAATTTTTAAATTTTTAAACACTATAAAAAAAGATAAATTTTCCACAAAACTGTTTAATTTTCAACTAAATAAGACGAATTGAAAAAAATCACGAAAAGAAGATAATTTTTCAATTTGAAAAGACAAACTTTTTATTAAGAAAAATGAATTTTAAGCAATTCTATTACATTTTCAAACAAATTTTCGAATTTTGAAACACTATAAGAGAATTTTTTTTGAACAAAACAGTTTAATTTTTAACTGAGGAACATGACTTTTCACTAAAATAATGGGATTTTTCACCGAATAGTTGAATTGAAAAAAAAGAAATCCACCAAAAGAAGTTGAATTTTTAATCCGGAAGGACGAATTTTTTATGAAAGAGAAAACAAATTATAAACAGGTTAAAAATTTTCGACAAAATTTTCGAATTTTAAAAAAACTATAAAAAAGACAAATTTTCAACCAAACAGTTTAATTTTCAACTAAGCAAGACGACTTTTTAAAAAAATAATTGAAATTTCAACCAAATAGTTTAATTAAAAAAAAGTCCACCACAAGAAGTTTCAGTACGAAAGGATGAATTTTTTATTAAAGAAAACGAATTATTAAGAATTGTATTGAAATTTCGATCAAATTTCCAAATTTTCCAATGCTTTGAAAAAAGACAAATTTTGAATGAAATAGTTTAATTTTTAACCAAAGAAGACGACTTTTTAACAAAATAATTGAATTTTTAACCAAATAAGTGAATTTTCAAAAAAACAGAAGAAAAAAAAATCCACCAAAAGAAGTTAAATTTTCAATTCGAAAGGACGAATTTTCTATGAAGGAAAATTAATTTTTAACAATTCTATTAAATTTTCGAACAAATTTTTGAATTTCGAAACGCTATAAAAAAGACAAGTTTTTCACAGTACAGTTTAATTTTTAACACAAATTTTTCAAAAAATAGTTCAATTTTCAAACAAAAAAAAAATCCACCATAAGAAGTTAAATTTTCAATTAGGAAGGACGAAATTTTCATTAAAGAAAAAGGCATATCAAGAATTTTATTTAATTTTTGACAAAACTTTTAAATTTTCGAAAACTACAAAAAAAGACCAGTTTTCAACCAAATAGTTGAGTTTTCAACAAAAAAAAAAACACTAAAAGAAGTTGAATTTTCAATGCGAAAGGACGAATTTTCTATTAAGGAAAACGAATTTTTAAAAATTTTATTGAATTTTTGACTAAATCTTCGAATATTCAAACACTATAAAAAAAGATAAATTTTTAACCAAATAGTTGAATTTTCACATAAAAAAAATCCCCCAGAAGAAGTTGAATTTAAAAAAAAAATCCACCAAAAGAAGTTGAATTTTCAAAGAAAAAAATCCAGCAAAAGAAGTTGAATTTTCAATCCAAAGGGACGAATTTTCTATTAAAGAAACGAATTATTAACAATTATATTTAAATTTTAACTAAATTTTCAAATTTTTATAAACTATAAGAAAAAGATAAATTTTCAACCAAATAATTGAACTGAAAAAAAAATTCACAAAAGGAGTTGAATTTTCAATCTGGAAGGAAAAATTTTCTATTTAAAAAAACGAAACATCAACAATTCTATTGAATTTCCGCCCAAATTTTCGAATTTTCAAAACACTATTGGAAAAAATAAATTTTCAAACAAATATTTGAATTTTCAAAAAAAAAAAGAAAATCCACCAAAAGGAGTTAAATTTTCAATCCGAAAAAACAAATTCTCTCTTAAAGAAACGAATTATCAACAATTCTATTAAAATTTAAATCAAATTTTCGAATTTCTATGCATCACAAAAAAAAAGATAAATTTTCAACCAAATAATTGAAATTAAAAAAAAAATAACCAAAAGGAGCTGCTTTTTAATCCGGAAGGACGAATTTTCTATTAAAGAAAACAAATTATTAACAATTCTATTAAATTTTTGCCTAAATTTTCGAATTTTTAAACACTATTGAAAAAGATTAATTTTCAACCAAATAATTGAATTTTCAAAAAAAAAAAAAATCACCAAAAGGAGTTGAATTTTCAATCCGGAAGGACTAATTTTCTATTAAAGAAAACGAATTATTAACAATCTTATTTAATTGTCGCCCACATTTTGGAATTTTTAAACACTATTGAAAAAGATGAATTT
>JAUELO010119238.1:0-17444 GCA_032357855.1 Amphibolips quercusostensackenii | reverse complement strand
GCCGATCTTGCTCCTAGAAATAGAAGGTCAGCACTCGACTCTCGCGGACTTCTGTTCCGTTTTGAACATCTACGCCGTGTGCTACGTTTGCAACGTCTCGGACACTTTCGTTACATAGATTCGAGTGGTGTTATTGTTGATGGAGACTTACATCAATACCCTAATGCACAATAATGTACGAAAGAAAAATCTGTGTATCTCTGAATTTTTAACACCTGTGCTTGGAATTATTGTTATCTTCGACTTAAAAAAAATATATAATTTATACTACGTGTTACCGCATCATCTAGCTCTGAAGTAATGTTTTATTATCGTTTTGCTTATATTTTACGGAAAAATATCAAAATGCAGAAATAAGTAGATTTTAAAACAATTTTAAGATTAGGGTAATACAGAGAAAACGGAGAGAAACACAAGTGGGTAGCTGGCAACAGACATTAACTCGCAATGATGCCGCCGCGTGAGCCCTACGAATCGACATGGTGGGGCAAACTCATGAAGTGACATTCCGTCTCTGCTCCGAATAAACGGAAAAGGAGAGCCGAGACGAGCTGTGCGTACACCCCGGACCCTCGGGCACAAAGGAGCGCGTTCCTGCCACAGACGTCACTCGGCTCTTACCTGGCACTCAGCTACAAGTAGCGTCACCACTACAAATTGCTCCAACTCTATCCTGGACTGCTAGCCACCTGACAAGCTCTTCGCTCTCTGTTTGGTGAGCTGTTAAATAATAAAGGGAATTATTATGAACTCAGCTTGTCATTGTTTCATCTCAACTTGACCTGCTCTTTTTATGTGAACTGAATTATAGATCCTTATGTCATTTTCAGCAGTGAAGAGCACTAAACGTTAAATAACTGCTTTTTTTAGAGCAATAGTTTTAAAGAATCGTCCCTTCAGTGCTGAAAAGACTAAAGGGCAACTAAAATGTGAAAAATTTCATTATTCTCAAGTTCATTTCGTCCTTTTCCTTTCTCTCAGTTCAGCCTATTCAGTTTACTCACTTCAGCGCTCTAGCGAGCAGTGCCCTTGGTCCCTACTAAATTGATCTGAATTATAGATGGAAAAAGGGGCAAAAAACGCCCAAGTATTTTCTTTTTTTTTACTGAGAAAAAGACACCAAATCAGCTTCTGCTTAGCTGCTATAAAGCACCGAATCTTTTGCACGTCAACTGAATTCCTTACTCGTCCACTCCCCTGAGGCATTGATTTAACCCCTTTCTTGGGGTCCACTACTGTTGGGCTGCCCGCAGGCACCAAGTTCTCAACACGAAGCCTGCGGAAAGACTTTAGTTGAATAATTCAAGTTCATCATCTGCACTGCTTGGTTGGGAATTTATCGTCCACAAAGCTCCCTTCTGCCTTAACGAGGAATCCTTCCAGCTTTGAAGTAATATCGTTCGCAGGCTGGTGGTTTATCTAGATGATCTTCAGAGGAGTAAGAAAAAGAAGAGCACACTGGACCTCGCAGCTAAAGGATCGCTTAAGAAGACATGCAAAAAGTGAAATAGTGTTTAAAAAACACACAAGGATACATCTATCTTCAACCACTTCAGCAGCTATCCTTCAGGACTAATTCCACTCATCCTTGCACGTGTACTTCCGTCACTTAATATACGAAGAAACGTATGAGCATCATAGGAAATCGAAGGTCTTGAATCAATTGCAAATTAATCAATGTGATAAGACAATCAAGGTCAAAGAATTGATCTAGCATTAATTAATAAAAAAATCGTAAAAATTGTATTTACTAATTATTTTTGAAAGACTTGTTGTACTACTAAATATTAATAAAAACATTTTACATCACAATTTTCAGATTAACGGTTAATACAATACAAATTTTAAAAAGCTTATATTTTTTGCAACAGCCACCCTTCTATGTGAACTTTGTATATGCCTAAATAATACGCAAAGTAATTTCATTCCGGCTGAAAAATTAAAAATAATATTGATGTCTGCGCACTTTGATTTATAAACATTTTTCTTAAAAGTAAAAGGGACGCCTATGCCTACTTTATTGAGGGTAGATCCGGAAATTATGCGACGGTGTTAGTGATACATAACATACAAAATTTTAACAAAATCGTAAAATTCTTGATCAAAACACAATAATTTTAAGCTTACAGTGGCATTTTTAAAGTAGATGGAACTTCTGCCAAAAGAGATGAATTTTTGAACAAAAAAGCTTATTCAGTTAAAAAAAAAAATTAAATATTTAACCATGTTACGATTTGAGAAAAAAAAACATGTATAAATAAAAAGTAGAAATTTCGAGTAACTATTTTTCTTCTATTGAATTGTTTTATTGATTGATTTAAAAAATTTTAGATTGTTCGAAAAAAGTACCTACAAAACATTCAAAAAGGCTTTTTAATTTCACAAGATTTTTTATTTTAGAGCACAAATCGAATCTGCTTAAAAGATATCTAGGTTTTCGAGAAGTTAAGAAATTTACGAATTAAAAAAATTTGTATTTCAACACTATTTTTGATATGTTCAAAACTTCTTCAATTTTTAAATGCTCTTTCAACTGACTAACAGTATTTTTAAGATTTTAAAACATTTTTTCGTATTAAAAAAATTTCTTTTAAATCTTTCACATTCTCTTTTAAAAATTTTGGAAATCATAAAAAATTTTTAAAATATCCCTTTTAAATTATTAAAAAAAAAATGATTTTTTATTTTCTCTAAGAATGTTAAAAAAGTATTTTGTTATATTTAAAATTTAAAAAGCTTTAAAATCTAATTTCGAAATCGTCGAAAATCTAAATTTTATATGAAATGTAAAATATTTTCAAATTGTTTGAAAATATTTTGGAAAGTTTTGAATATTTTCAAAATGTATTTAAATATTTTGAATTTTTTCCTGAATTTGAAGAAAATTGATTTCTTCTCTTGAAAGATATAACAATTTTTAAGCAGCTTCTAAACATTTTGTTCGAAATCTTCAGAAATTTACATCTTATTTGTTTGAAACAATTTCAAGAATTAAAATTTTTAGATCTTTTTCATACTTCTAAAAACCACTTAAACTTACTTGCTTTCTTTTTCTTTTTAAATCTTCTGACATTGCAAATTGTTGCGTTAAATGCTCTCACGAAATTTAAAAAAAAAAATTTTTTTAATATTTAAAACCTTGCCAGGAACCTCAAGAAAATTTTGTTGTTTTCTTGATAGCTCTCAAAATTTTTAAAAAGCATCTTTTTTGTAATGAATTCTTTTGAATTTGCTTAAGACTGAAAGGAGCTTCGAATTATTCTGAAACTTCTTTAACCTTAAAATGTTTTCTTATAATCTTATTGTTTGTGCTAGTAGTTTTTTGCTAACTGTATTGACAATATATTTACATTCACAGGCAAATTATAGTGTGGTAGAAAAGTTTTCAGAATCAAATTATTTTTCAGTATAAAAAAATGTGTTAGTGATAGTCTGGAAATAAATTTATTTCTAAAATATTTTTTTTGACCTACCAAACCATTTCAATTCCTTTTTCGAAAACTATTCACAGTGTCACTCCGATATTTTCAGGACTTGCACGAATGTGTAATGAAAAAATCTGCCTGCTTCGCAGGCACATTCTTATCGCTCGAAAGTTTGAGCCCACCTAGTAAGCGCGACTGTTGTATCTCGCTCTTTGCGCTCGGTATGTATGTAACTCGCGCTACGCTCTCGGATACTTTTTGCCTCGCGCTTCGCGCTCGGCTTATTTCAGTTTTTGCACTTTGTGCTAATCTTAGATAAAAAAAAGAAGTTTACTACTTTTAAATATTATGAAACTGTTTAAACAGTTCAGGCTCTATCAGCCTTAATTGTATCTACAAACTTGAGCGCCTCACGGGCTAATGTTTGCTTTGCAAGCTTTATCGCTGTTACATGCTTTTGGTTTAATTACTTCAGTTTTAAATGAAGAGGAGAACTAATTCACTTAAGATTCTATTAACCTTAAGAAATACATTCACATCCAGACACTCGCGCCTCGCGCTCGATGTTTGATTTTAAAAATAATTTAAACCTCGCGCTTCACGCTCGGTTCTGTGCAACCTATGATAAAAACAAAAAATTTTTTGAAAAGTTCCGCTTACCGCACGTGGTTTGGTTGTCGCGCCGCGCGCTCCGAAGTACACTGATCGTGCGCTTTGCGTTTCGTGTTATGTATTTTTTATACACACATTACTAAATTTGTATTTTATTTTTAAATTAATTTGATTTTCAACAGAATAGAGGAATTTTTAAACAAAAAATTGAAGAACAAAGCAGTTTTATATTTTACTAAGTGTTTGAAGTTGCAAAAAAAAAAAAAATTCTTAAAGAAATTATGATAGCTAATATTCCAATCAGAAAATATTTAAATCTTAGTCTTAAAAAAGCTAACTTATACCATAACAAACCAAATTTGTTAAAAGATAGTTCAATCCTCAACAAAAAAAATCACGCGTCTCATCAAAAAGTGATCCCTAACAAATTTGTAAATCTTTTTTGAACGCACACTTTTTGTTGATTTATTTTTTTTCGTGCCTTGCCTCGTATTTTCAAAAATTAAACTCTTTCATAGTTAATTTTATTTTTCACAATTGAAACAACAACAACGTATACTGCCAAAAAATATTCAATACAAATTTCAAGCTCTTTTTTTTGGGTAAATAAATTTTATCTATTAATTTCTTTGTATCTTGCGTCGTTTGTCTAAAAATTCAATTTTTCTCTTTTTTAAGCAGTTTTTTACAGATTGAACAAAAACTACACGTTTCATCAACAAGCAATCTGCAACAAATTTGTGAATCTTTTTTGAATACAGAATTTTCGTTAATCTTTTTTTTTATATCCTGTACGGTTCAACTGCAAAACAGAATTTTTGATTATTGATTATTTTTGTGCGGTCATAATTTGAATTTCTGATTTTTTAAGAAAATTCTGAAAGTTGTTATGATAGTCTTCTAGGGTGTTTAAAATGCAATGTTTTTCTCTTTTTGACATTATTTGATACCGTGCTTTGTTTGGTTAAAAATTTTAATTTTCATTTGTTTTCATGCCTTTGGAAATTGCTACAACTTTGGTTATTTTCTTAAATTATAAAAAGGTATTCAGCTAAATGTTTAGCCTTTTTGAGTACTACTAATAACCGTACATAGAGTTTTTAAATCTTATAAAAAATTGTTTAAAGATTTTGAAAATCCGCTCACTTTCTAAATATTCATTTAAAATGGCTGGCTAAGGAACTTGACCTTTATTTTAGGACACTTGAAAATTATACCAAAGCCTAAAGCAATATGTCAATTCTTTCGAAAATTATCGTGCTAACAGGCTGAAATTTTACACACATACACAAACCGACGCATTCGCAAAAACCTGATTTTTGGGTTAGGAGGCCTCAAAACGTGAACATTTTACACCAAAATGAGGAGGGGGGGAAGTTAAATTTTACAAAATCTAATAGCTTCTCTGATGAAAATGTAAAAATAATTGTCACCAGAAATGATTTTACCAAAACAGTTAAATTTGAAAAAGAAAATTTTTAACAAAAATGATGAATCATAAAGCAGAAAGATTAATTTCTAACATAGTATTAACAAAGTAGTTTTACTTCCTACTAAGTGGTTGAAGTTCCATAAAGAAAGATGAATTCTAAAATAAAATTTAATAGTTAATTTTTTAACCAAAAATATTTTAATTTTAATTTGAAAAACAGCTTAATTCTGTCAAAAAAGACAAATTTTTAACAAAATAGTTTAATCCTTAACGAAAAAAAACACGCATTCTATCAGAAAGTGCTCGCTACTAAATTTGTGGTTTTTTTTTCAAACACACTTTTTGTTGAATCATTTTTTTTGTACTTTGACTTATTTTTGCAAAAATTTAATTTTTTTATTGTTAATGTTATTTATAACGATAAGAACAAAAATTACGCATTCCGTCAAAAAATATTCAACAAAAAATTTGTAACTCTTTTGGGTTGAACAAATTTTTGCTATTTATTTTTTTTTGTATCTTGTGTTGTTTGTCTAATAATTTAATTTTTATCTTTTCAGGCTGTTTTTCACAAATAAAGCAAAAACTGTGCGTCCTATCAAAAAGTGATCAACAACAAATTTGTAGCTATTTTTTAGGTGAATAAATGTTGTTTCTAAATTTTTTTTCTGTACCTTGTCTTGTTTGTCTGAAAATTTAAGTTTTCTATGTTCAATGCTGTTTTAATGAAACAAAAACTGAGCTTCGCATCAAAAAATAAATAATTACAAATTTGTAGATCTTTTCTAGGTTCATACTTTTGGTCTAATCATTTTTTGTCGTATCTTGCATAGTTTTACTGCAAAATGGAATTTTTTATTTTCCATTATTTTTTGTGAAATCAAAATGAAAATTTTCGATTTTTCAGGAAAATTTAAAACGTTATTATAATAATTATATTAGGTGTTCAAGATAAAAAAATTTTCCTTTTTTAAATTTTTTCATATCGTGCGTTTTTCGGCTTAAAATGTTCATTTTTATTTGTTTTTTTGGATTTTAAAAATGCTTCAAATCTGGGATTTTTGTTATCAAAAAAAAGTCAGGAAGAATAATTGTTTCTATTTTTGAGTACTACTTATAACCGTCTATAGAATTTTTTAATATTAGAAAAAGTGGTCTCAGAAATTTTCGAAATGTTCTCACTTTTCAAATTTTTATCCAAAATGGCTAGCTAACGAACTTTACCTTAAGTTTTTGACACTGAAAGAGTACACCAAAGAACAATCTCATAGATTGGTTTTTTTTTTTCTAAGTTATCGTGCTTACAGATTGAGCTATCGATTTTGATTACTAGGTACATTTTATTGTACGTCTATTTTTTTCTTTAGGTAAAGCCAAGAAATAATAGAAATAAGTAATTATTTCTTTAACTCAACCCTTATTAAAATTTTAATCCTACTTAGGATGACAAACGATATCACATTTTAGTTTTGAATAATTTAAAAAATTTAATTATTTACGAAAAGAAACATTGTGTACAACTATTATTTTAAAATATTTAGAGATTAAGCGACGCCTTCATAAGGAAGAATCCGCAATTTTCGCTTGGGTCATTACTTTAACCGAGTTGCTGTTCATGTTTATTTTTACTCGGTGGTCAGAGTACAATTGCACTGCATATAATCCTAAAAAATATTTTTGACCGTTGACTGTTGCAGAAATATCACCATTAGGAAGTTGATTTTACACTTTTTGTTCGGCTGGCATGGGCACAACCACATTATGGTCTCCTCTTGAATGAATTGGTTTATTCTGAGAAAATTTGTGAGTTTGAATTTCAGATTGCCAGTTTAGATTCTGTATGGGAATAAGTCAAACAGATCTTAGTTATTTTGATTCAAGATTGAATAGGCTTACAGGACGGTCACTGGCAGGAGGAGACCTGCACCTAGCACGAGGAGACCTGCACCTGGCACGAGGAGACCTAGAACTGGCACAAAGAGAAGGCTCGGACGTCTGAGAACACCTGACTGAAGAACTAGAAGAGTAGGGTCTGTCAGGAGGAAAAGAGCGTTCAGAAGTATAAAAGGCTTCGGGGGGAGGTACGCCCGAAATAGGGTCGAGATCAGGTAACCTGCTGAATGGTGAACGCGAATCTGCAACAGAAAACAGTGTATTACTTTTTTTGTTTTGCATAAAAAAATTGATGTGCTGATATCAAGGTACTATAACTTTGTTGGTTATATTGTATAAAAACAAATTTGTCAAGCATTTCGGCCGCGAAAAATGGGCCCTCTGTCAGTCTTAGATATGTATTAAATAAGTTAGAAATTAAAAATTTGAAAATTAAAAATTCGTGTAACTGTCAATAACGTGTTAGTTGTAATCATAATTTCGCATTAAATCGGCATAACTATTGCATCCAGATATATAAAAAATTATGTAATTATAATTTTGCTTAAAATCGGCATAACTGTTGCATCCAGATATATGAAAAATTATATCTACATCCTACTGTATATAATTTACAAGCAGCACTGTGTATTGTTCGAAATCATATCCTTTATGAAGGTTAATCAAATTTATAAAATCTGTATATGTTTTACGTATGACAAAAAATATCTATTTGACATCAGTAATCACCGACTGAAACTCAATGAAGCCGAGGAGAGCCATAGATTAAATATGTCAGATAGTTTTGCACTCAGTAAGATTTTGATTTGCGAAAAGGTCCAAAATATACTCGAAATTATATTTTTTTATAAATTTTAATTTAATTATATTTTTAATTTGAGGGAAAACTAAAAACGTGTTAACCAAAAATGTTATGTGCAGTCGATATCTCGCAAATTATAGACCTAAAGGTTATCCTTCTTAGATATTTACATTAAAATAGAATCACTTTTAAAGAAAAAATAATAAAAGTGACAAATCCGGTTAATATATATCACAATTTATATAATATTTGACGTTTAAGTGAAATCCGTCGTTTACATGATCGACCAAAAAGTTGAAAATTTCAACAATTTTTAAGGATTTCTAAAAAATTTTGCAGATTTTAAAGATATTTATGAATTCAAAAATATTTCTAAAGGTATTATATGATTTTATTGATTTTAATAAAATTTTTAGCGATTTAAAATATTTTAAGGGAATTCGAAAATTTTTGTTTGTAAAGCTGATTCATGCAGAATTATGATTGGTTTGACATAAAACGTTCCTTTGGACTTTGTTTTTTTAATAGCAAAGAAGGTTATAAAAATGAATTTCCGTGCGTGTAGAATTTTTTCTAGTTTCAGAAATTGGTAATAGTTTTAAACTGTGTATTAATACACACTTCTGTTATCAATTTTTGGCAGTACTATAATTACCTTAATGATTTACATGTTTACTACTCTTGCCAGTGCCAATATTTTTTTGTTTTGGAAGGCATAGCTGGTGAAATTTCTATAAAAAAAATTAAAAATATTTCATAATTTGCAATCTTGATAATGTGTTCAAAATAGTGAAAGCGTAATTCACTTTCCGAATAAACATGTTATATATAGTATATATATAGTAAACAAGACAATGATATTTTAAATTTGTTTTATAAATTTTTTTCTGCAACACAAATAAAAAATAACAGTTTTTTATATAAGTACTATATACAAACTATACATAACTTTTTCACCTGAGTTGTTTCATTTTATTGTGTATGAGACGGTTTCAGTTCATCAGAGATTCGGGTGGTGAATCACCACCAAGTAAAAAAAACTCGAATATTTTTTTAGATGTGTCTCACACTCAAATATTGTACTTGGATTGTAAAATAAAAATTAACGAATAATTATAAAAGATATACAAACTTATTTATTTAAATTATTTGAAACCTACATATATAGATGTGAAAAGTTTTCCAACATAAATAATTGCTATATAGAATATAAATCATGTAATTATTATTCTTAACTCACCAATAAAATTAGAAATAATATGCAGAGTAAGGACCAGAGTATAAATCGAAATTTTTTTCATATGTAAAAAAAAAGTGTTCAACGCAGAATTCTGAGAAAAGCGTAGTATATAAATCTCGTATAGGATTCTTGCGTAGCTTGGTGAGATTGAAAATTTTAATTAGTTCTACCTTAGCAATTTGAAAAAAGTTAAACTCTGTTATAATTATAATTTATTCGACCTTAAGAAATACAGACTATTTTTGTTAATCGTAAGCGTATGTATTTATATAATCTTATCTAGAGAAGATCGGATGTATAAAAAATAAATATAAAATCTTTCCTTAAAAATAATTTTCCAGGCAAGTCTTTAACGTAATTGAAATTCGTCCGAGGCCTCTTATTTAAAAAACATTAACAATACGTCATGTAGATTTGAAAAAGCTACTTAAATATTTTTTCTATTTCCGCATAAAAGAATTTTTTGTCCTACATAATAATTCATTGAAGAAATAAAATCAATCTAGAAAACAATATATTTTTTGCATAGATTTATTGTTTTTTAAAAAATTTTTAAAAGTGTTAATCGATATGTAAAATTTTTTCACTATTATCCTCAGGCGTCACTTTTCACTTTTTATGGAGTAAAAAGTACTTTTCACTTTCTAGGGTTTGAAAACTAAAAATCACGCACGTGTCATAAGAATAAATATATTTGCAATGCATACTGCAAATGCTGCTTTTTTTACTTCAGGAAGTTTTGGAATTTTATCAGCAGCTGAATTTTCACAAGCGAATATGAAAAATTTATTTCATAATTTATTCTTTACTCAATAACAGTCGAAAGCTGTTAAATGTCCATCAAATTAAACGAGATAGAAAATATCAGATTCAAAAATCATCTTAAAGAAAAGAGATGAGCCAACAAAATTATTCTGTTTTTTATTTACTAATTTTTTTGTTTATTACTAAAAAATTAATGAACAGTAAAAAATTTAAGAAAACTGCTACTTTCTAGCATAATTCTAAGAGAATATAGTAAGAAACAATAATAAATGGTTCAAACAAATACTTTATCAATTTACATAAATTATTTCTTTATTCTAAAAGTAAACTAGATTTACTGCCTAATCTAAAAATTATCGTGTGACAACGAACATCGTCACCTTCTAGAGCCTTTCAAAACGATACCGTTAGCCCTCTGCTCTTTTGCATCACACTACTACCTCTATATCTCGCACTACGCCATTCTCATGGATACCTCTGCGGCAACACTAATCAACTTAAGCATAAGGTCACTCATGTATTTTAAATGAATAACTTATAAGTCTATGCTTCTGATTTAAGAAACCTTAAATTTGCTTCAAATATTGTCAAGAAGTACACAAGAGAGGTTGGTATGGACTTTGCATTGGACAAGTGTGCCAAGATTCTTCCGAAGACAAGAAAGATTGCTGGCGTTCCCAAGAACCCTGAGATAAGAGATATAAGTGTCATCAGATATCTTGAGACAAGAAAAAACTATATTTACCTGAGCGTGCTTCAAAGGCGCATTTAGGACCTAACATATGTGAAGAAGTTTTTTTGAAGAAGATGTAAGCATCTTCTTTGATGTATTTGGTCTACAAAGCTGTCGACATTGAACGAGTAACCTGAGGAAAATATGCTTGCCGTTCCGGTTTAACTTTATTCGTTTAGGGTGATTTAATAGACGTAGAAAGAGCTTACGTCCCTTGAAATTACCACGCGTAAGATGATGCATATGCATAAGATCTTGCATATCAATTCTTCCGTTCCGCGATTATAGATTTTACGGCGTCAAGGCGGGCGCGGACTTCTGAATCTCCAATGTCTTTATAACCAAATTGTTCTGAGTAAAGCTTATATCGTTTCATATGGCAGAGATCCTCTCCTCAGAATTGTCAGGAATCACGAGATGATTGGCGATGCAGCTATCCTTCACAAAGCCACGAAGCAGGCGGCCGAGATACAACTTTAAAGGTAAAAAAAGTATGTTACACTATCTGGATGCTACACTTCTAAAGGCCAAAGTATAGAAAGCAGAGGTTTAAAACTTTTTTCAACAGTTACTTCACAAGCAAATGTACGAAAAATTTTACAGAAATGTAGGCGAGTAGTTCTTGTCGAAGTAGCAAATTTTTGCCCCTCTTAGATCATCAGGACCTAATTCAGATACAGATAATTTGCTTTTCGCATCCCAGGACGGTGCTATTTCCAACTTACTAAGCAGTGACCGCATTGTATGTCAAAAAGTTTTCTACTCACGCGGGAATCACGTACCTCTACAGACATAATGCGGCCCTAAGAGTGCTTTATTACTATCTTCATCGTTTTATAGCGTTCGCCGTGATCCTGTCTCGCCAAACGCTCCGAGGGAGATAGTCATTTGTCCAAAACGATATGTCTCAAAGTTTTTGGAACAAGATTTTCGGACAACACAACAGTCTTTGTTGCACACTCAAGGCCTGATATCGTTCTATAAAACTATGAGAAATAAGCTATATTTGTAATCAAATTTTCTACTTCAACTGACTACAGCATTGAAAAAGAGAAGGAAAAGGATTAGCAGCATTAGGACCTTTAAAGCAACCGATATTGTGAGGTTCGGGTCCAGCATTTTGCATAATTTGTGCAGAACTGTGCGTGATATAACCGATCCGGTATTTTTCAGTTTAGATCTCTAGTAGACCCAATACGAAAAACACCGGATTGGAGTGTATCTGTAATCACTATTGATATCACTGCCCAAACGTCGTCAAATTCAAGATTTCGTAGATATATAGAGGCATGTTGTGACGCATTTTTGACTGCGCAGTAGACTCGCACTTTATAGTTGCGCATTGAATTCATGTCGCACTTCCGAATATGCAGTAGACCTATGTGAAATTTTTTTTATCGCGTACTTAAATGATAAGGCATCAGTGGTTGCGCACTAGAAATATATTACACTTAGAGCTGCGCAGTAATCTAATGTCACATACTTAGTTGCGCACTAGAATTATATTGCTTTTTTGTCTGCGCAGTTGACTTATAGCGCATCGGTGGTTACGCACTTGAGTAATGCAGTATTTTCGGCTGCGCAGTAGGTTGATAGAACAGTAATTGTTGCGCACTATAATTAAATCGCACTTCGGGCTGCGCAGTAGAGCTTTAAGGCATTTGGGATTGCGCACTAAAGTTATACCTTATTTACATTTGCGCAAAATTTTTATTGAAAATTCATACTACGCAACATAAATCCTATATTAGTATATTACAATAAATCCTAAAAGTACTGCGCAGCTGAAAAAGCAAAATAACTTACTGCGCAGCTTTAGGTGTTAAACAATAGAACTACACAACAATAAACCTCATCAGTATCCCGTGCTGCCGAAAATGTGTCAGGACTCTAGTGCGCTGTCATATATTTGACACAATTATACTGCGCATCAAAATTTTTATTAGATCCTACTGCGCAGCTTTAAGTGCGGCGTAACTTGACTGCGCAGCCTTAAGTGTCTTAAATTGTACTGCGCAGCTGTAAGACTAATAGAAGTACAGGGTGCAATTGGAAATGCGCCATAATTAAAGTGCTCGGTCATAAATACTATATAATTCTAATGCACAACCATAAACCCCACATGAGTCTACTGCGCATTTCTAATTGTCATACCATTACATTTTGCTACCATAACTCTCACATATGTTAATTGCGCAGCTGTATCACCACCATATATTTATAAAGAAAAAAATGTGTGTCTCTTAGGACGCACATGAATTTATGAAATTTACGGATATCAAAGAGTTTATAGGAATAAGGATTTCAAGCGAAAAATAAAATTCACGAAATTCAATAAAATTATGGAATAATGAAAGTACCACAAATTTGACCAATTTCTCAAATTCCGTGAATCCCATTGATTCTGTCAATGCCATTAATTTCTTAAATTTCATGAATTTATTGAATTTCATTAATTTTTTCAATTTCATGAATTTTGTAATTTACATGAACTTATGAGTCCCGTCAAATCCATAAATTTTGTGAATTACTTGAATTCCAAAAATACTGCAAATTCTATTAATTTCACGGATTTAGTGAATTTAATGAATTTAGTGAATTTCATGAATTAGTGGATTTCATGAATTTAGTGAATTCTAAGAATTTAGTAAATTCTATAAATTCCTTAAATTTTATGAATTCCAAGAATTTAGTGAATTTTGTGAATTCAAGGAATTACGAAAATTCCAAAAATTACAAAATTTTTTGTAAAATTCTTATAAATTCCGTCAAATATATAAATTTCGTGAATTCAATGAATTCTACAGATTAATAGGTAGCAGATCTGAATACCTATTTGCATGCAAACTGGATCGGAGATGACATGGGCAAACCAGCCCGGAGAATGTTGTGCTGAATCACCGAAACATTTCCTTCCGGTCTTTGGAATATCCGGAACCGAACGCTTCGTGTCCGGTCCTCCTGCAGACCCGCTTGAAAAGTTTCCGTATGGGTTTTACACATCACTACTTCATGAAAATAGTAAATTTATTCTGAAAATGATGTTTAATTTTTTTTTCAAATAAAAACCTACAATGCATTTATATTATGAAAAATGTTGCAGACTTTAATAATACGTATTTGGATGTAACAAAAAAAAATCTTGTAAAATTTCAGTGATTACCATTATTATCTATATTTTATTGTATTTGAATAATAGAATCTCTAAAGTACTCTAAGGCAGAGTTTACACAACTCTGGCACAAAAACGGCTTGCCGGGCTACTTACACGGAAGAAAATTGATGGCGTTAAGAAATTCAGACGTCAACCGTTTGTTAAATACTATTTCAATTGAGCTAAAACTTCTATGAAATTTTTTTAAAATTTCTGTAAGCAACTTTCTTAGTTATACTTTTCGACTGCTCAAAATTTGCTTGACTTTCGGAGCGATCGAAGTTGCTTGTGCACGAATTACGCAACGCCTCGGTAAATAATTACCCTTTTCGCAGAACATGATAATGCATACTTCTTATAAATTGTACTCAAAAATAGTACAAAGTTCTGAATTCGTCGAGAGTTGAAATTTGAGTTTCAAAAATTAAAAAAAAAATAAATTTTAATTCAAGGATATTAATTTTCAACAAAAAAAATGATAAATTTTGCAACGAAATACATAAACTTGCATCCAAATTGTGGAATCTTAAACACTGAAGATAATATCAATTTCCAACAAAAAATTTAATAAGTCAATTTTCAGTTGAAAATATTATTTGTAATAAAAAAAAACATTCAGCGAAATAAATAACTCAGTTAACAGATATTTTTAAATAGTTAACTTGATTTTTCAAAGCAAAAAAATGAGTGTTTTACACAACAGTTGAATTTTTAAACCGAAAATATGAATTTTTGATAAAAAAGTTAATTTTTAACCAAATACTTGAAATTTCGACCAGAAATATGAATTTTCTACAAAAACATTCAATTTTTAACTTTAAATAATTAACTTTTAAACCAAAAAGATAAAATTTAAAACCAAGTCAGTGACATTTTCAAACAAAAAAGTTGCATGTTGAACCAAAAAAAAAAAAAAAAATTTTACAAAATAATTTAATCTTCAGCCCGTAAATATAAATTTTAGAACAAAAACTCAATTTTTCACCAATTTTTTAAATTGTCAAGCCAAAGAGACAAATTTTGTACACAATAGTTGAATTTCTACACCAAAGATATAAATTTTCAACAAAAAGGTTTATTTTTAAACAAATCGTCAAATTTTCGACCAAAATAGTTGAATTTTTGCGCCACAAAGGCACATTTTTCAAAAAAAAGATAAAAGTTAATTCCAAAAACAGTATAATTTTTAAGCGAAATATAGTTTAAAGTTCAATCCAAAAACTTAATTTTTTTACAATATCATTGAATTTTCAACCCAAAAATATGAATTGTAAAATCAAAAACTGAATTTTCGAAGCCAAAAAGATATATTTTGAAGACAACAATTAAATTTTCAAACAGAAAATATATATTTTTACCGAAAAAATTAATTTTAAACCAAATAGTTAAAGTTCGACCAAAAATATTAATTTTTCACCAAACAAGTTTATTTTTAACTAAAGTAGTTGATCTTTTAACCTGCAAATATTGATTATGAACAAAAAATTAATCTTTTTTTGAATTGATGAATTTTCTTACAAAGTGTTGTATTTTTAAGTCAAAAAGACGAATTTTCTACAGAACAGTTTAATTTTTAACTAAATAACTGAATTTCATATAAAAAAATTCAATTTTTAACCCAAAAATATTAATTTTTAACAAAAATTCAATTTTTCAACAAATTGTTGAATTTTCAAGCCAAAAAGACGAATTTACTACACAAAAATTGAATTATCAAACCAAAGGTAAGAATTTTTAAACAAAAAAGTTAATTTTTAACCAAAATAGTTTGATTTTTATCCTAAAAATTATTATTTTCAACCATGAAGTTATATTTCCACCAAATACATGAATTTCCTACCAAATTGTCAAATTTTTTTTTACTAAATTGTCAAAGGTTATGTTCCCGTACCTGTGCAAAGTGACATTATCTTTCTTGGGAGATTTCCCACAAACTACACACTTACCCATCTCCACACTTAAGCGTACACATGTCACTTGCATTAATTCATACACCGTACAAAAATAAATTGTACCCTTCTTAATAATAATTTTTTCCGACTTGCTACGTGTTTTTATATTCTACTGTTTATACAGCTGTGTATCGCCTCATGACGCATGCTTCAATTTGAAGTTCATTTAGTTACCGATCGTGGTGCTAAATGACAAAAGCTTTTTCAATTCACTTTAAGCCATCTCGTATCCAGTGTATATATATATATATATATATATTTTATAATGATAATAATAAAAGGTTAAACAACTACCGCATGGTCCCACTGTAAGCAACTGCCATCTATAAAAAAAGACATGAGCTCCTAGAAGAACCGCGGTTAATCAAACCTATGGCCACGCCTCACAGTCGTGATATAAGTGGCCACAGGTCACGATGAAATCAGAAAGACAGGCCGTGAAAACACTCGCGTGTTTTAGAAACACGAAACGACCCAAGGATGACAGCTTTCTGCATTCATCGCGCAAGTGCTTTTGCATATTTTTGGCACGCGGGTATGGCCTTAAGGTTACGTACTAGTAATAGTTTTGCACTTCCGAGAGCACCGATTACAAAACCATTTACTTCGACCGAGTATTTTAGGTACAGATATTGCAGCTCTTTTTTAAGCTCTTGATACACCTTTCTTCTTTTTTATTCTCTCTAGCCGTAATGTTGTAGTCGGCCGGAGCCGAGAACTTGATCACAAATATAGTTCGCTTCTCGAAGTTTTAGAGAACGATGTCGGGTCTCAAGTGTGAGATGGAAACTGCCCTCTGAAAATCGTAGTTATAGAGAATTTGGCACTTTTTATTTCAGACAATTGACTCTATCTCCTTCGGAACGTTCATCAGAGAAGGGTCGCTGCCAACAACGTAAAAGCGACAAAGATAGTAATAAAGCACTCTTAGCGCCGCATTATGTCTGTAAATGTATGTTGTTCACGCATGAGTAAAATACCCTAATAGTATGTGTTCTAGGTATTCAGCGTGAACATGACACGCTCTGCTTCTATCGCTGTATTTTTCTTTACCTAAAATGCAGTTACAGTATGGTAAGGTGAAAATGACACCGTCCTGGCATGCAAAAATGAAACCTTCTGTACCTGAATTTAGCTCTGACGCTTCTAGAAAAATAAAAGTTTGTTACTTTGACAGGAACTACTTTTCATAACTGAGGCATCTAGATGAAATAATGCACTACTCTCACTTCTGATGTCAAAATTCAGGCCAAGGGTCTCGGCCGCCTACTCCGCGGCTTTGTAAAGAAACGCTTCTTCGCCAATCATCTTGTGATTCCTGACCATTTTACGGAGAGGATCTTTGCTATTTGCAACGATATGAGCTATACTTAGTACAATTCGGTCATAAAGACATTGGAGATTTAAAAGTCCGCGTCCTCCTTGATGGCGTCAGG
>JAUELO010118383.1:0-17454 GCA_032357855.1 Amphibolips quercusostensackenii | reverse complement strand
GATTGCAGACTACTTTACTTTCCTCCCGCTACGTCATCTACTTTCTGCCCTAGGGAAGAAAGTAAATTTCAGTCCTTTTTCGATAGAGAGACCAATGACCGAACGTTCATTGCGCTTACATTTACCAAAAATTTTACAATTTTTAGTTTGAAACATTTTTTAAATGAAAAATATGAAATTTTTCGAAATGTTTAGAAATTATTAAAAATTTTTGAAATTTTAAAAGTTTAAAAAATTTTTTGATAGGTTTGGAAATTATTAAAATTTTTGGAGATTTTTGGAAAAGTTGTAAAATTTTGAAAATTTTTGGAAAATTTCAAAAAATTTGGAAATTTTTTGAATTTAAAAAATTTCTGAAAATTGTTTGAAAAACTTGCAAATTTTTTGAAAAGTTTAGAAATTAATAAAATTTTTGGAAATATTAGAAATTTTTGACATTTAAACATTTTTCAAAAATTTCGAAAAATTTTGTAGATTTAAAAAAATATTGGACCTTTGGGTGAAAATATTTTTTAAAAGCTTTAAGCATTTGTTAAAAAGTTTGAAAATCATCAAAAAATTTTGAAATTTTTGGAATTTTGAAAATTTTGGAAATTATTAAAATTTTCGGAAATTTTTGAAAATTTTAAAAATTATTAAAATTTTTGGAGATTTTTGGAAAAACTAAAAATTTTTGGAAATTTTTAGAGAATTTCCAAAAATTTGGAAATTTTTTGAAAGTTTGAAAAATGTTTGAAAAAGTTTTTGAAAAGTTAAGAAATTATTAAAATTTGTGGAAATTTTTGAAATTTTGAAAACTTTTGTAGATTTTGGAAAATATTGGAACTTTAGGTAAAAATATTTTTTGAAAGTTTGAAAATTTGTTGAAAATTTTGGAAGTTAATGAGAATTTAGGAAATTTTTAAAAATTTTGGAAATCATTATAACTTTTGCACATTTTTTGAAAATTAGAAAATTTTTAGAAATTTTTAGAAAATTTAAAACAATTTGGAAATTTTTGAATTTTTTAAAAGTTTGAAAAATTTATGGAAAGTTTGGTAATTATTAACACTTTTGGAAATTTCGAAAATTTTTGAAAATTTCGGAAATTTTAAAGTTTTGAAAATTTTGAAAATTAAAAAAAATATTTAAAAGTTTCAGAATTTTTTGAAACGTTTGAAAATTAAAAAAAATTGTTGAAATTTTAAAAAGTTAGAAAATTATTAAAATTTTTGGAGTTTTTTGAAAAAGTTATGAAATTTTGAAAATTTACGGAAAATTTCCAAAAATTTAAAAATGTAATACAATTTTGAAAAATTCTTGAAAAATGTTTGAAAAGTTTGGAAATATTGGATATTTGTTAAAGTTTTAAGAATTTTTGGAAATTTCGAAAACTTTTGTAAATTTTTGTAAATTAAAAATATTTTTGAAAAGTTTAAAAATTTGTTGAAAAGTTTGCAAATTATTAAAAATTTCTGAAATTCTTAAAAATTATTAAAATTTTTGGAAATTTTTGGAAATTTTACCAAATTCTAAAAATTATTAAAATTTTTGGAGATTTTTGAAAAAGCTAAAAAATTTTAGAAATTTTTTTAAAATTAAAATTTCGAAAACTTCGGGAGATTTTGAAAAATATTGGAAGTTTTGGTAAAAATATTTGTTGAAAATTTAAAAATTTGTTAAAAAATTTGGAAATTAAAAAAAAATTTGAAATTTTTGAAAATTTTAGAAAATATTAAAATTTTTGGAAATTTTTGAAAATTTCAAAAATTGTTGAAAAGTTTTGAAATTTTGAAAATTTAAAAAAATTTTTGAAATTAAAAAAATTTTTTGAAAGTTTCAGAATTTGTTTAAATATTTGAAAATTATAAAAAAATTTTGAAATTTTGAAAAGTTTTGAAATTATTAAAGTTTTTGGAGTACTTTGGAAAAGTTGAAAAATTTTGGAAAATTTCCAAAAATTTGGAAATTTTTTGGAAGTTAAAAATTCTTTTAAAATGTTTGGAAATTATTAAAATTTTTGAAAATTTTGGAATTTTTTAAAAAAGTTTAGAAATTGATAAAATTTTGGGAAATTTTTCGAAATTTGAAAATTTTTTGAAAATTTCCAAAACTTTTGGAAAGCGTGAAAATTTGTTGAAAAGTTTGGGATTTATTAAAAAATTTTGTAATTTTTTGAAAATTTTGGAAATGTTGAAAGTTTCAAAATTTTTCGAAAAGTTTGGAACTCAAATTTTTGGAAAATTTTTTTAAATCGTAAGAAATATTAAGAATGTTGAAAAACATTGGGAATGCTGAAGAATATTGGAAAATTTAGAAAATTTTTTGGAAAATTTGAAATTTTTTGAAGTTCGATAATTATATAAATTCTTGGAAATTTTTTTAAAAGTCTGTAAATTATTAAAATTTTGAAATTTTTGGGAAGTTCGAAAAATTGAAGAAAATAGGAAGGTTTTCCCTTTCTGAAATGCCTGGACTGATCAGAAAATTTTTTTCAGGCTTTTATTAGAAAATGTGATACTGAATTTCCCGTAATATTTTTGTTACAAAAGTAATTTCGTTACAAAAAAAATAACTGGTTAAAATAAACTATTCATCATCACTGATCGAAAGTCTTAGGGATCGCGTCTATTAGTTAATTTTTTTTTTTGAATATGGTGGTTAAAGTAAAATCAATTTTAATCCAATTAATTCCAAGTTCTATTAAAAATTATGATTTTTTCATTTCCTTCAATTCATGCATCAATTTATTAGATTGACGGGACCATCCTGAAGGAAAAACGACTATCGACAAACATCGTTAGTTACAACTAGCAGCTGATTGAATTAAGGCCGAAGAGAAAAGAGAGGAAGGGGAAGGAGTCAGCTTTTTAATGAATAGAAAAAAGTGATTGAGGAAGGGTCTCTTGATTATTGGTAATTCAAATAGTGAACTGCTCGTATTTGCTGATTGAGCGTTTAATGTGGCCTTAATCGTACAAATCCGGAGTCAGCACGCGTCAAATCCTTCAAGTTTCTCTGCTTAACCGGATTTCTCTCTTCGAATTGAATAAACCTTAATTGGATTGTTTTCCTTAATTACTCAATTTTTTTTCATGAGATTGTATAATATAATCTGAATTTAGCATTTAAGTAGTTTCTACAAATACACCTAGTACCTTTGCATTTAAACTAGTTAAAACTACTAATTGAAGTAAAACTTCTTTTTCCTTTCCCCTTTCTCATTTCCTCTTTCCCCCTTTAAATTCCTCCTTTCTTATTATCCCTTTCGTTAGTAAAAATAATAATAATTCAAAAACGCTTTTCACTTTTCCCTTTCGAATTTCTCCTTTACCTCCTGCCTTTTCTTTTTCCCATTTCCCCTTTCTTATTCCCCTTCCTCCTTTCTTCTTCTCCTTTCCCGTTTTTTCTTTCCCCTTTCCCCTTTTATAAATATTGATGATAAAATTTTTTAAATGCCTTCCTCTTCTTCCTTTCCAATTCCCCCTTTCCCTTTTCCCCTTTCTCATTCCCCTTTTCCCTTTTTACTTTGTTAAATAGGAATGATAAAAAATTTATAAACGCCTCTTCCATTCTCTTACTCCTTTTCCTCTTTCCCCTTTCCCCTTTCCCCTTTCGTGAAAATAAATAATGAGAAATCTAAAAACGCCTTTTCCTTTCCCTTTCCTTCTCACCCCTTTCCATTTTCTTCTTTACAATACCCCCTTTCTTCTTCTCCCCTTCTCTATTTTCCCTTTCCAATCCCCCTTTCCCTTTTTCCTTTTTCCCTTTCCCTTATCGGTAATATAAATAAGGAAAAATCTAAAAACGCCTTTCCCTTTCCTCTTTCCAGTTACCCCTTACCCCTTTCCCCTTTTCCCGTTCGTAATTATAAATAATAAAAAAATTAAAAACGCCTTTCCCTTTCCCTTTTTCAATCCTCCTTTCTCTCTCTCCTACTCTTCTTTCCCCTTCCCTTTTTTCCCTTTTGTAAAAATAAATAATACGAAAATTTTAAAAAACCTTTTCCTTTCCCCTTCCCCTTTCTGCTTCCTCCTTTTTAATCCCCCCTTTCTTCTTCCATTTCCCCTCTCCCATTTTCCCTTTCGAATTTCACTTTTCCCTTTCCTCTTTTCCTCTTTCTCCTTTCATAAATGTAAATAATAAAAAATTTAAAAACACCTTCCGCTTTCCCCTTTTCAATTTCCCCTTTCTCCTTTCGTAAATATAAATAATAACAAATTAAAAACGCCTTTTCTTTTCTTCTTTTCAAAACCTTCTTTCTCCTCCTCCTTTCTTCCTTTCTTCTTTCCCCTTTCGTAAATATAAACAATAAGAAATTCGTAAACACCTTTCCCTTTCTCCTTCCTCTTCCCGCTTTCCTCTTTCCATTTGTCCTCCCCTTTCCCCTCTCCTTTCTGCGTTCACGTTCCCTTTTCACTTTCCAGTTCCTTCTTCCGCCTTTTCCCTTTCATAAATAAAAATAATGAAAAGTTTAAAAACGTCTTTCCCCTTGCCCATTTTTCCGTTTTACATTTACAATCCCCCATTTCCATTTCCTCATTTCTTTTTTTACCCTTTCCTATTCCCCTATTCCTCTTTCCCCTTTTGTAAATATAATTAATAAAAAAATTTTAAATGCCTTCTCCTTCCGCTTTTTCTTTTTCAAATCCTTCTTTTCCTTTAACCTTTCCCCTTTCTGATTCCCGTCTTTCTATTCCCTTTTCAATTTGTCCTTTCCCTTTTCTCTTTTCCTCTTTCCCCTTTCGTAAATATAAATAATGAAAAATTTGAAAACGCCTTTCCCTTTTCCCTTTCCAATTTCCCCTTTTCCCTTTCGTAAACATAATTAATAAAAAAATTAAAATCGACTTTTCCTTGCCCCTTTTTAATCCCTGCTTTTTCTTTTTCTTTCTCCATTTCTCCTTTTCTCCTTCCCCCTCCTCTTTCCGCATTTACTTTCCCTTTCCACTTTCCAATTTCTTCTTTCGCCTTTCCTCTATCGTAAATATAATTAATAAAGAATTTAAAGATGCCTTTACCTTCCACTTTTCCCTTTTCAAATCCTCCTTTCCCTTTAACCTTTGCCAATTCCAATTCCCTTCCTTTCTTTTCACTTTTCAATTCCCTTTTTCCCTTTTGCTCTTTTCTTCTTGCCTCTATCGTAAATATAAATAATAAAAAATTTGAAAACGCCTTTCCCTTTCCCCTTTACAATTTCCCCTTTTCCATTTTCCCTTTCGTAAATATAAATAATAATGAAATTTAAAACGCCTTTACCTTTTTCCTTTTAAATCCCTTCTTTCTCTTTCACCTTCACACCTTTTCTCCTTTCCCCTTCCCCCTTTTGTAAATATAATTAATAAGAAGTTTGAAAACGCCTTTTCCTTTCTCCTTTTCTCTTTCCGCTTTGCTCTTTCCATCCCCCCCCCCTTCCCTCTCCCCTTTTTGCTTTCACTTTCCCTCTCCACTTTCCATTTCCTTCTTTCGCCTTTTCCCTTTGGTAAATAAAAAAAATGAAAAATTTGAAAATGTCTTGCACCCTTCCCCTTTCCCGTTTTCCCATTTTCCATTTCCAATTCTTTATTTCTCTTTCCTCCTTTCCTATTTTTCCTTTCCCCTTTTCCCCGTTTCCCGTTCCCTTTTTCCCCTTCTATAACTATAATCAATGAAGAATTAAAAACTGCCTTCCCTTTCCACTTTCCCCATTTCAAGTCCTCGTTTCCCTTTCCCCTGTCCTCTTTTCAATGCCCCCTTTTCCTTTCCTCCTTTTCACTTTCGTAAATATTAATAAAAAAAATTGAAAACACCTTTTCCTTTCTTTGTTTCAATTCCCCCTTCCCTTTTCCTTTTCGTAAACATGAATAATATAAAATTTAAAAACGCCTTTTTCTTTTCCCTTTCCAATTCCGCCTTTCCCGTTTTCCCTTTCGTAAATAAGAATAATAAAAAATTTGGAAACGCCTTTCCTCTTTCAAATTTCCCCTTTTACTTTTTCCTTTGCCCTACCGTGAATATAAATGATAGAAAAGTTAGAAGTTCCTTTCCCTTTTCAATTTACCCTTTCCCTTTCCTATTTTCCTATTTTCCTATTTTCCCTTTTTCCACTTTCGTAAATATAATTAATAAATAATTTAAAAACGCCTTGCCCTTCCACTTTCCCCTTTTTAAATCCTCCTTTCCCTTTCTCTTTTCCGAATACCCCTTTCCTTTCCCATCCCTTTGTCCCCTTTTCAATTCCCGCTTTCCTTTTATCTTTTTTCACTTTTGTAAGTATGTATAATAAAAAATTTGACAGCGCTTTTCCCTTTCCCCATTTTCATTTCCCCCTTCCCTTCTCCCTTTCCCCTTTCCCAAACATAAATAATAAAAAACTTGAAAACGCCTTTTTCTTCTCACTTTACAATTTCTTCTTTTCCTTGTCCCCTCTCTAATTTCCTCTTTCCTTTTTTCCCTTTTGTAAATATAAATAATGAAGAATTTTTAAACGCCTTCACCTTTATCCTTCTTAATTTCCCCTTTTACTTTTCTTCTTTTTCCCTTTCCTCTTTTGTAAATATAAATAATAAAAAATTTAAAGACGCATTTTTCTGGACTCTTTCCCCTTTCCCCTCTCTACTTCCCTCTTCCCTCTTTCCCTGTTCCCTTTTCCAACTCTTCCTTTCCCCTTTTACCCTTCTTAAATAAAAATAATAAAAAATTTAAAAAAGCCTTTCTTTTTTCTTCCTTTTACCTTTCCCTTTTTTTCATTAATCTTTCGTAAATATGATTAATGAATAATTTAAAAACGATTTTCCTTTCTCTTTCACCTTCTTTATTCCGTCCTTTCCCTTTACCTTTTTCCCTTTCCAATTCCTCCTCTCTCTTTTCCCCTTTTTACTCTTGTAAATATAAATAATGAAAAATTTAAAAACGTTTTTCTCTTTCTCCTTTCATCAATATAAGTAATAAAAAAAGTGAAAACGCCTTTTTCTTTCCCTATTTTCGTTTTGCCTATTTTAAATAAAAATAATAAAAAAATTTGAAACGCTTTTCTCTTTCCGATTTCTAATTTTCCCTTTTCCTCTCCTCTTTTCTCCTTTCCCCCTTTTCCTTTTCGTAAATATAAATAATAAAAAATTTGAAAACCATTTCTTCTTTCCCTCTTCTAATTCCCCCTTTCCCATTTCCCCCTTTCCTTCTTGCAATTTTCCCTTTCCCTTTACCTTGTTCCCTTTCCAATTCTTCCTTTCCCCTTTTTTTCTTACGTAAATATCAATAATAAGAAATGTAAAAACGTCTTTCCTTTTACCCTTTTCAATTCCTTCTTTCCCTTTCTCCTTTTCCCCTTTCCCCTTTTGTTAATGTAATTAATAAGAAATTTGACAACGCCTTTTCTTTCTCCTTTCAGCCTTTCCCCTTCTTCCCTTTTCCCTTTTCAATTCCTTCTTCCCCATTTTCCCCTTTTCCCTTCTTTTTTCCCTTTCCAATTCCTTTTTCCCCTTTCACCTTTTGTAAATAAAAATAATAAAAAATATATTAAAACGCCTTCCCTTCCCTCTTTTTATTCCTCCTTCCCCTTTTTCCCTTCCCCTTTATAATTTCCCCTTTTCAATTCCCCCTTCCCTTTCCTCTTTGTTCTTTCGTAAATAATAATAATAAAAAATTTGAGAACGCGTTCCCTTTCCCCTTTTCAATTCACCCTTTCGCTTTTTCTATTTCGTAAATATAAATAATTAAAAATTTGAAAACGCTCTGAATATATATTCATTCATATCTTTCAAGGCTCATCATGATTCGTCACGAAAAATTTCAAAGTTAATCCATCAAAGTTTCACTTTTGCCTTGTTGCCTCACTGCCACACATTGTTTTTACTAGCTAAACAGGTTTTGACTAGTTAAAACTAGTTTTCTTACCAGAGTTGTAGGGGAAACAACTTCTGAAAAGTCTTTGAATTACCTAAAATTAATCCTGATTACATAGGATTACTTTGGATTACATTAAATTATGGTGGAAAAAAAGAACGATTACTTTTTAAATAAATTGTGAAATTTTTAACAAAGTAGATAAATTTTCAATCAAATAGTTGAATTTTCAACTAGAATGATGAAACTTCAACAAAAAATAAATTTTTTATCACGTAGAATAAATTTCTTAACCGAAGAATTGAATTTTTAATTGAGCAGTTAAATTTTGAACTAAAAAGATAATTTTGCAACCAAAAATGTGATGGTTACATTTTCATTCGAAAACATTAATTTTTTGCACAAAAAAACGAATTTTTAACAAAACTGTTGAATTTTAAAATAAAAAAGGACTTTCACAAAATTATGAAATTTTTTTACAACATAGATTAATTTATGAAAAAAATTAATTTTTTAACCAAAAACATAAATTCTCAACCAAGAAGATGAATTTTCTACCGAAAAAGACAAATTTTTAACAAAACTGTTGAATTTTCAACCAAAAAATGACTTAAAATTGTAAAATTTTTTACAACATAGATTAATTTATGAAAAAAAATAAATTTTTTAACTAAAAACATAAATTCTTAACCAGGAAGATTAATTTTCTACAAAAAAAACGAATTTTTAACAAAATACATGAATTTTTAAGCAAATAATTAGATTAACAACCTAAATAAATAAATATACAATTTTTACTAAAATATTTGATTTTTTAACTAAAAAGGTAAATATTTAACAAAAAATTAAAATTCAACAGAAAACATTATGTTCAATTAAGAAATACATATTTTTACCCGAAATAAAAAAAGTTAAATTTGCACTTAAAAAATTAATTTTTAACAAAAAAACGAATTTTTAACAATATAGTTTAATTCTAAAAAAAACGCAAATTTTCAAGCAACATTCTTTGTTTTCTGTAAGAAAAACAAAATTTTACCAAAATACAATAATTTTTAATTGAGAAAGACAAATTTTGACCAAAAATAAAGCAGTTACATTCTCAGTTAAAAATATTAATTTTTTACGAAAAGAAAACAAATTTTGAACAAAGCAGTTAAATTTTCTAAACAAACCATTTTTAACTAAAATCAAGAATCTCTAATAAGGAAAATGAATTTTCAACCAAGTAATTCAATTTTTTATCAAGTGATTGAATTTTCAACTAAAAACGGAATAATTGAATGTTCAGTCAGAAAAATTTATTTACGATCAAACAGAGAAACGAATTTTGAACAAAAAACTTAAATTTTCAATCAAATTGATGATTTTTCAATTCCACGTAAATTCTATAATAAATGAATTTTCAACCACGTAGTTGAATTTTCAACCAAGAATATTAAGGTTAACCAAAAAGACCTATTTTAAAATACATGAATTTTCAACTAAAAAATATAAATTTGCAATTAGAAATAGAATAGTTAAAATTAAAAAAAAATTAATTATAATTTTAAAAAGCGAATTTTTAACAAAATAGTTATATTTTTAACAAAATACATGAATTTTCGACAAAATAGTTCAATTTTTAACTAAACAATATAAATTCACAATAAAAAATGAAACAGTTCAATTTTTAGCTAAAAAAATTAAATTTTAGTTTGAAAAAAAGAACTTTTAGCTAAATAGTTACATTTTTAACACCATACATGGATTTTTAACTGAAAAATATAAATTTATATTAAAAAATGGAATAGTTGAAATTTTATTCAAACAAATTTAATTTTAATTTAAAAAAGCGAATTTTTAACAAAATACATGAATTTTCGACCAAATAGTTGAGTTTTCAACTAAAAAATATAAATTTGCAATTAAAAATGGAGTAGTTAAATTTTTAGTTGAAAAAATTAAATCTCAATTTGAAAAAACAAATTTTCAACAAAATAGTTACATTTTTAACAAAATACATGAATTTTTGACCAAATAGTTGAATTTTCAACTAAAAAATATATATTTACAATAAAAAATGGAATAGTTAAAATTTTATTTACAAAAATAATTTTAATTTGAAAAAGCGAATTTTTAACAAAATAGTCATATTTTTAACAAAATACATGAATTTTCGATCAAATAGTAGAATTTTTAACCAAAAAATATAAATTCATAATAAAAAATGGAATAGTTCAATTTTTATTTACAAAAATAATTTTAATTTAAAAAAGCGAATTTTCAACAAAATAGTTATATTTTTAGCAAAATACATGATTTTTTGACGAATAAGTTAAGTTTTTAACTACAGAATATAAATTTGCAAAAAAAAAAATAAAATAGTTTAATTTTTAGCTAAAAAAATTAATTTTCATTTTGAAAAAAAGAATTTTTAGCTAAATAGTTACATTTTTAACAAAATACATGGATTTTCAACTAAACAATATAAATTTACAATTAAAAATGGAGTGTTTAAATTTTTAGTTGAAAAAATTAAATCTCAATTTGAAAAAACAAATTTTCAAGAAAATAGTTAGATTTTTAACAAAATACATGAATTTTCGACCAAATAGTTCAATTTTTAACTAAAAAATATACACGCACAATAAAAAATGGAAAAGTTCAATTTTTAGCTAAAAAAAAATAAATTTCAATTTGAAAAAACGAATTTTTTAGCTAAATAGTAATATTTTTAACAAAATACAGGAATTTTTGACTAAAAATATAAATTTATATTAAAAAATGGAATAGTTCAATTTTTAGCTAAAAAAATTAAATTTCAATTTGAAAAAACAAATTTTTAGCTAAATAGTAATATTTTCAATAAAATACATGAATTTTCAAATAAATAGTTGAATTTTTAACTAAAAAAAATAAATTTAGAATAAAAACTGGGATAGTTAAGATTTTATTTAAAAAAAATTAATTTTAATTAAAAAAAGCGAATTTTTAACAAAATAAATGAATTTTTGATCAAATAGTAGAATTTTTACCAAAAAATATAAATTCACAATAAAAAATGGAATAGTTCAATTTTTATCTAAAAAAAAAATTAAATTTCAATTTTAAAAAACGGATTTTATAGCTAAATAGTTACATTTTTAACAAAATACTTAAATTTTCGACCAAAGAGTTGAATTTTCAATTAAAAAAAATAAATTTACAATTAAAAATTAAGCAGTTAAATTTTTAGTTGAAAAAATAAATCTTAATTTAGAAAAACGAATTTTTAGCTAAATAGTTACATTTTTAAGGAAATACATGAATTTTCAAGTAAAAAATATAAATTTACAATTAAAAATGAAGTATTTACATTATTAGTTGAAAAAATTAAATCTCAATTTGAAAAAACGAATTTTCAGCAAAATAGTTACATTTTTAACAAATTCATAAATTTTCGACCAAATAGTTGAATATTCAACAAAAAATATAAATATACAATAAAAAATGGAATAGTTAAAATTTTATTTACAAAAATTAAATTCTAATTTAAAAAGCGAACTTTTAACAAAATAGTTATATTTTCAACAAAAGACATGAATTTTCGACCAAGTAGTTGAATTTTCAACTAAAAAATATACATTCACAACAAAAAATGGAATAGTTTAATTTTTAGCTAAAAAAATTAAATTTTAATTTTAAAAAACGACTTTTTAGCTAAATAGTAATATTTTCAACGAAATACATGAATTTTTAACTAAAAATATAAATTGACAATAAAAAATGGGATAGTTAAAATTTTATTTTAACAAATTTAATTTTAATTTAAAAAAGCGAATTTTTAACAAAATACATGGATTTTTGACCAAATAGTTAAATTTTCAACTAAAAAATGTAAATTTACAATTAAAAATGAAGCAGTTAAATTTTAAGTTGGAAAAGTTGAATCTCAATTTGAAATAACGAATTTTTGACAAAATAGTTACGTTTTTAATCAGATAAATGAATTTTTGACTAAAAAATATAAATTTACAATTAAAAATAAAGTAGTTAAATTTTTATTTGCAAAAATTAACTCTCAATTTGAAAAAACAAATTTTTAACAAAATAGTTACATTTTTGACAAAATACATGAATTTTCAACTAAAAAATATAAACTGACAATAAAAAATAAAGTAGTCAAATTTTGAGTTGAAAAAATTAAATCTCAATTCAAAAAAACAAATTGTCAGCAAAATAGTTACATTTTAAACAAATACATGAATTTTTGACCAAATAGTTGAATTTTCAACAAAAAATATAAATTTACAATAAAAAATGTAATAGTTAGAATATTATTTAAACAAATAAATGGAAAAGTTCAATTTTTAGCTGAAAAAATTAAATTTCAATTTTAAAAAACCAATTTTTAGCTAAATAGGTATATTTTTTAAAAATACATGGATCTGCAACTTTAAAGTTAAAGTTTTACCTAAAATGATGCATTTTAAACAAAAAAATGAATTCTAAACCAAATAATTTTAATTTCAACCAAGTAGTTGATTTTTCAAAAAATAAAAAGACTTCTTAACCTACCAGATGAATTTTCTACCAAAAATAACTAAATTTTTACAAAATGCTTAAATTTTCATAAAAAAAAAGAATTTTCAACCTACAACATTAATTTTCTACTAAAAAAGAAGTTTTAGTAAAATACATGAATTTTGAACCCAAAAAGACGAACTTTCAACAAAATACATTAATTTTCAACTGAGAAAGACAAATTTTCACCAAAAATGAAAAAGCTCGATCTTCAGTTAAAAAATTATTTTTAACAGAAAAAAAAGAATTTTGAGCAAAATAGTTAAATTTTTAACCTAACTATTTTTAACTATATTAAGAATCTTAAAAACATAAAAATTAATTGTTAACAAATCAAATCAATTTTGAACAAAGTAGTTGTTTTTTCAACTAAAAATCGAATAGTTAAATTTTCAATCAGCTTTGAACCATATAGTTAAATTTTCAACCAAGAATCAATTTTTAATTAAAAAATAAAAAAATAAATGAATACATGAAAACCAAAAAGACGAATTTTCAACAAAATACATTAATTTGCAACTGAGAAAGACAACTTTTCATCAAAAATGAAAAAGAGGGATTATCAGTTAAAAAATTATTTTTAACAAAAAAAAAATGCTGAGCAAAATGGTTAAATTTTCAACAAAACTATTTTTAACTAAAATGAAGAATCTTTAAACAGAAAAATTAATTTTAAACAAAGTAGTACAATTTTTAACCAATTAGCTGCATTTTCAACTAAAAATCGAATAGTTGAATTTTCAACCAAGAATATCAATTTTTAATTTAAAACTAAAAAAATAAATAAATAAAAAGCAAAAAGACGAATTTTCAACAAAATACATTAATTTTCAGCTGAGAAAGACATATTTTCACCAAAAATGAACAAGCTCGATATTCAGTTGGAAAATTATTTTTAACAAAAAAAAAAGGATTTTCAGCAAAATAGTTGAAATTTCAACCCAACCATTTTGAACTAAAATCAAAAATCTTTAAACAGAAAAATTAATTTTTAACCAAGTAGTTGATTTTTTAACTAAAAATCGAATAGTTAAATTTTCAACCAAGAATTAATTTTTAATTAAAAAATAAAAATATAAAGAAATACATGAAAACCAAAGAGACGAATTTTCAACAAAATAAATTAATTTGCAACTGAGAAAGACAACTTTTCATCAAAAATGGAAAAGATCGATCATCAGTTAAAAAATTATTTTTAACAAAAAAAAAAAAAAATGCTGAGCAAAATTGTTAAATTTTCAACAAAACTATTTTTAATTAAAATAAAGAATGTTTAAAAAGAAAAATTAATTTTAAACAAAGTAGTACAATTTTTACCCAATTAGCTGCATTTTCAACTAAAAATCGAATAGTTGAATTTTCAACCAAAAATATCAATTTTTAATTTTAAACTAAAAAAATAAATAAATAAAAAGCGAAAAGACGAATTTTCAACAAAATACATTGATTTTCAGCTGAGACATATTTTTACCAAAAATGAAAAAGCTCGATCTTCAGTTGGAAAATTATTTTTAACAAAAAAAATGGATTTTCAGAAAAATAGTTGAAATTTCAACCCAACCATTTTGAACTAAAATCAAAAATCTTTAAACAGAAAAATTAATTTTTAACAAAGTAGTACAATTTTTAACCAAGTAGTTGATTTTTTAACTAAAAATCGAATAGTTGAATTTTTAACTGAGAATATTAATTTTCAATTAAAAAACTGAAAAAAAATAAATAAATGAAAACCAAAAAGACGAATTTTTAACAAAATACATTAATTTTCAATTGAGAAAGACATATTTTTACAAAAAATGAAAAAGCTCGATCTTCAGTTGAAAAATTATTAAAAGAGGAAGAATTTTAAGTAAAATAGTTGATTTTTCAACCTAACTATTTTTAACTAAAATCAGGAACCTTTAAAGAAAAAAATTAATTATTTAAAAAGTAGTAAAATTTTTAACCAAGTAGTTGATTTTTCAACTAAAATCGAATAGTTGAATTTTTAATCAACTTTCAACCATGTTTTTATTTATTTATTTATTTTTTTTAGTTTTTAATTGAAAATTAATATTTTTGGATGAAAATTCAACTATATGGTTGAAAGCTAATTGAAAATTCAAATATTCCATTTTTAGTTGAAAAATCAACTACTTGCTTAAAAATTTCACTACTTTGTTAAAAATTAATTTTTCTGTTTAAAGATTCTTGACTGTAGTTCGAAATGGCTAGGTTAATAATTCAACTATTTTGCTCAAAATTATTATTTTTTTGTGAAAAATAACTTTTTAACTGAAGATCGAGATTTTTCATTTTTGGTGAAAATATGTCTTTTTCAGTTGAAAATTAATGTATTTTTTGAAACTTTTTTTTTGGTAGAAAATTAAGATTCTTGGTTGAAAATTCATCTTTTTGGTTAAATTGAAATTTTTTTATCTGCAAATTTAACTGTTCCATTATTGATTGTGAATTTTTTTAAAATGAAAATCTATCTCTTTGGTAAAAAATTAATTTTTTGAATTGAAAATGTAACTATTCCACTTTCAGTTAAAAATTATACTTCTTGATTGAAAATGTTTTCTTCTGATTGAAAATTTAATTATTTTGCTAAAAATTAATCTACGTTGTAAAAAATTTAACATGTTTTGTAAAAAATTCATTTTTTGTTGTAAATTCACCGGGCTTATTGAAAGTTCGTCTTTTTGGGTTTAAAATTCATGTATTTTGTTAAAATTTCTTTTTTAGTAGAAAATTAATCTTGCAGGTTGAAAATTCTTTTTTTTTTATGAAAATTAATGTATTTTGTTAGAATTTTGTCTTTTTTGGTAGAAAATTCATTTGGTAGGTTAAAAAAAATTTTTGTTGTTGAAAATTCAACTACTTGGTTGAAAGTTGAATTGTTTGGTAAGAATTCATTATTTGTTTAAAATGCATTATTTAAGGTGAAACTTTAACTTTCAAGTTGAAAATCCATGTGTTTTGTTGAAAATGTACCTATTAAGCTACAAATTCGTTTTTTTAAATTGAAATTTAATTTTTTTAGCCAAAAATTGAACTTTTCCATTTTCTTTGCAAATGTATATTTTTTAGTTGAAAATTCAACTATTTGGTCTAAAATTAATGTATTTTGTTAAAAATTCGCTTTTTAAAATGAAAATTAAATTTTTTCAAATTAAATTTTAACTATTCCATTTTTTATTGTAAATATATATTTCTTAGTTGAAAATTCAACTATTAGGTCGAAAATTTATGTATTTTGTTAAAAATGTAACTATTTTGTTGAAAATTTGTTTTTTTAAATTGAGATTCAATATTTACAACTAAAAATTTAACTACTCCATTTTTTATTGTCAATTTATATTTTTTAGTTGAAAATTCATGTATTTTGTTGAAAATGTAACCATTCAGTAAATTAATTTTTTTAGCTGAAAATTGAACTATTCCATTTCTTATTGTGAATTTATATTTTTTAGTTGAAAATTCAACTATTTGGGCGAAAATTTATGCATTTTGTTAAAAATGTAGCCATTTCGTTGAAAATTCGTTTTTTCAAATTGAGATTTATTTTTTCAACTCAAAATTTAACTTCTCCATTTTTTATTGTCAATTTTTACTTTTTAGTTGAAAATTTATGTATTTTGTTAAAACTGTAACTAGTTAGCTAAAAATTCGCTTTTTTAAATTAAAATTAAATTTTTGTATATAAAATTTTAACTAATCCATTTTTTATTGTAAATATATATTTTTTAGTTGAAAATTCAACTATTCCGTCGCAAAACCATGTATTTTGTTTGAAATGTAACTATTTTGTTGAAAATTCGTTTTTTCAAATTGAGATTTAATTTTTTTAACTCAAAATTTAACTACTCCATTTTTTATTGTCAATTTTTATATTTTTAGTTGAAAATTCATGTATTTTGTTAAAAATATTACTAGTTAGCTAAATTTCGTTTTTTCAAATTGAAATTTAATTTTTTTAGCTAATTCCATTTTTTATTGTGAATTTATATTTTTTAGTTGAAAATTTAACTATTTGGTCGAAAAGTCATGTATTTCGTTAAAAATATAACTATTTTTGAAAAATTCGCTTTTTAAAATTAAAATTAAATTTTCGTACATAAAATTTTAAAGATTCCATTTTTCATTGTCAATATACATTTTTTAGTTGAAAATTCAACTATTTGGTCAAAAATTCATGTATTTTGTTAAAAATGTAACTATTTTGTTGAAAATTTGTTTTTTAAAGTTGAGATTTATTTTTTCAACTAAAAATTTAACTACCCCATTTTTAATTGTAAATTTATATTTTTTGCTTGAAAATTCATGTATTTTGTTAAAAATTGGTCTTTTCGGTGTAAAGTTAATATTCTGGGTTAAAAATTGAACTATTTGTTAAATTAACAAAGTAAATCAATTTTCAAACAAGTAATTGATTTTTCAACTAAAAATGGAATCGTTAAATTCTCAATCAACTTTCAACTATATAGTTGAATTTTTAACCAAGAATTACAATTTTTAATTCAAAATTAACATAAATTAAAACTAAAAAGACAAATTTTCATCAAAATACATGAATTTTCAACTTAAAAACATTAATTTTTAACAAAAAATGGAATCGTTGAATTTTCAATCAACTGTCAACCATATAGTTGAATTTTCAACAAAGAATTAAAATTTTAAATTTAAAATTAAAATAAATAAGAACCAAAAAGACGAATTTTTATAAAAATACATGAACTTTCAACTTAAAAACATTGATTTTTAACAAAAAATGGAATAGTTAAATTTTCAGTCAAGAACATTTAAGAGTCAACTTTAATTAAACAGTTGTCACTATTATATTTTTAAGTAGAAAAATTCAATATTAATCTTCCCAAAGTAAAAAGACGCTGAAATTTTTATTTGTTGTTTCCAATTGTGTTTCAAAATGTTATCATATTATAATTGTAATAAATTTCCATTTAAACCATTTGGAAAATTAGTACTGAACAATCTCCAATTTTTTATTTTCAGTACAGAAATTTAATTCGACATTGAAGTACTCGCGCCTGAAGATCCCGTGAGGCATGAATCATGATAATCAAATTGTGACAGGTATAATCTTCAGGTTCAGTTCGTGGGTTG
>JAUELO010118029.1:0-17465 GCA_032357855.1 Amphibolips quercusostensackenii | reverse complement strand
ATTAGGGCGCGACAGCTCAAGCTTATTTGTCAAAGCAAGCTATAATGCAATACAAAAAAAAGCTACATGTCAAGAACCGATACGAATGTGTACATGAATTTTTAATGTTTTTATTTGAGAACTCCAAAATTTTTATAAGAAATTTTTAAATTTAGTTTTTAAAACGCTACCATTCTTACTATATCTGTGTAGTTGTGTAAAATAGTTTTATTAATATAACTATCTACTTTCAAAACTTAGGAAATTCTTTTCGCGTCAATTAATAAACCTTATACCACTTACATTTTTACAATGTTGATCGTCAGTACATAAAATAGATAAAAGGTGCAGTTATTGATTCGTGAGAAAAATGTGTAGATAAATAATATTTATCATATTCAATTTTATTATAAATAATCGTTTATTTATAATCAAATCGAATATTATAAATTTTTTTTATCTATAGTTTTTACACGAATCAATACCTGCTCCTTTTATTTTACATTTATCTACATTTAAATTTCCCGGAATACGTGGCCATATTAAATTTGAGTTCCGATTAGTGGTTTCATATTTTAGAGGGCGCGCGAATACTGACCAACCATTTAACGTTTAGAGTTCACCCACTGGCTATAGCACGCACCTGTTTTGAGTTTCAAGTAAGGAAGCGAATGCCAATGAGCCTATGAGCGCAGCTCAGTTCAAGCATGTGCATATTTTTTGGGATCACTCTTAAGAATAGCAAACGAATCGCATTTAAAGTAGGTAAAACGACTCGCCGCTTTTCCATTAATCCACCGCCACTTTGTCGTAACGCAACTTTACAGAATTCCACATTTTATAGCAGACCATATTTCGAAACGTACGTGGCGTGCGTTCACCGGATATGTCTCTTTATTTGTCGCGTCTACGGATAGATAGAGCATCTGTTCTGTTAGTCCGGTTCAAATATTTACGTTCCCATGGAAGAAACCTCGTAACCCCCACCTTCCACCTTGTAATGCCTAAAATATGTCCCCTTGAGGCCTTGTAGAATGACAACACATTAAACTTAAGTGAATAGTTCTAGGAATTTTTGAATGTAAATCAGATAAAAAACCCTCTTAATATTTTGAAGACTATCGTTTAAAAAAAATTCTAATTTTTATTAAAACAAGCTATGAAAATCATTTTCCAAGCTATTGTATAATTCGTGTAATATCATCGTTAAGCGCTTTGTTCATCGAGGGAAGCTTGAACAAAGAAAAACTTGCTGTAGAAAATTTGTTTAGGAAAACATAAAGAATTTTACTGTGAAGGGTTTAGAAAAACATAATTGTTTAAAAACTGTGGAGGTTAAACTGGAAACGCTCGACTAATCCTGCATTCGTCTGGCGGTGAGGAATACAAGTATTTGATAACATTTAAAAAGGATCAAATTTAACTAAATACTAAACGTTGTGTTTCTTAACAACTTCTTCACAGAAAGGTTTTGTTTTATTAAACTTTCTTCGATAAATGAAGCGCTCGAAAGGACTATTCAAAAACTATACCACACTGCAATGGAATTAGGAAATTTTAATTTAAAAGACTACTAAATTCATATATTTTGGTAAAAAATTTCACTATTTGGTTCAATAATGAATTGTTTTATGTTCAAAATTCGTCTGTGAAATTTTTCATTGACCATTCATCTTTTTTTGTTTAAACTTTTTTGAAAGAAAACTAATCTTGATTAAAAATTTGCATACTAATGGGCGAAAATTAAACTTATTTAGTAAAAATTTATTTAATTATTTGAAGAGCCACTTCTCTAATTAAAAATCCAACTACTTTCTTAGATTCATTTTTTTAAATAAATTTTTTAACTGGAAATTAAATTATTTTGTTTTCGATTAAGAATTGATAGATTTTGTTTTAAGTTTGTATTTTTTCGTACAAAATTAATCTTTTTGATTGAAAATTGAACTTCTTTGTTAGAAATTTATTTTATTATCTAAAGAGCCATCTCTTTTACTGAATATTTAACTCATTTGTTTGAAATTGCCTTTTAAAAATAATTTCCCTTACTAAAAATTTCATTCTATTTTTGGTTGAAAATTCAACAATTTAGATAAAAATTTATGTATTTTATTGTAAACTCGTATTTTCTGGTACAAAATCAATCTTCTTGATTGGCGATTCAACTTGTTTGTTAAACTTTTATTTTATGATTTGAAGAGCCATCTCTTTTGCTAAAAATGTATTTACTTTTTAAGATTTATTCTTAAAAATTAATTTTTCTACAGCAAATTCCATCATTTTGTTTTTAGATGAACATTGATTGTTTTTTAACAAAAATTTAATAATTTTGTTGAAAACTTATAAATTTTATTGTAATTTTATCTTTTCTGATTCAGGCTTTGTTGACAATTGTTTTTTTTTTAATCATTTTTTTAACTAAAAATTTCAATATTTTATTTTTGGTTAAAACTTCAAAAATGTAGTTGAAAACTTGATTTATTTTATTGTAAATTTATCTTTTTTGATACAAAATTAATATTTTTTGTAGAAAATTTAGTTACTACTTCGTTGAAAATTCAACATCTCTATTGAAAATTCATTTTATTATCTAAAGATCCATCTCTCTTGTTGAAAATTTAACTATTTGGTTGAAAATTGTTTTGCTTAAATAATTTCTTCAACTAAAAATTTTATTCTCATATTTTTGGTAGAAAATGCAACACTTTGTTTGAGAATAGACGTATTTTATTGTGGTTTAATTTTTTTTGGTAGAAAATTATTCTTCTTTGTTGAAAATTAAGTTACTACTTGGTTGAAAATTTATTTTATGTATTAAAGATCCATCTTTCTGTTTGAAATTTCAACTACTTTTTCAGATTAATTTTTTAATTAAAAATTTAATTATTCTGTTATTTGTTGAAAATGGATCGTTTCTCGTTGAAAAATTAACAATTTCGTTGATAATTGATGACTTTTATTGTGAGTTCGTCTGTTCTGGTAGAACGTTAATTCCCCAGATTAAAAATTAAACTTTTTTGTTAAAAATTCATTTTATTATTTAAAAAACTATTTCCCTTGCTTAAAATTCAACTATTTTGTTTAAACTGATTTGTTTGAAATTATTTTTTTTTATAATTTTATTCTTCTATTTTTAGTTAAAAATTTAACATTCAAGTTAAAAATTTATGTATTTTATTTTCCTCTTTTCTGGTACAAAATTAATTTTCTTGATTGAAAATTGAACTTTGCTGTTGAAAATTTATTTTGTTATTTGAAGTCATATCTCTTTTGCTGAGGATGCAACATAAAAACATATGTATATCATTAAAAATTTGTTATTTGGTCTTTAATAGTATTTTTATATGCACATTTAATCATTCCAATTTTGGTTTCAAATTCAACAATGTAGCTCAAAATTAATGTATTTTATTGCAGTTTATTTTTTTTTGTAGGAAGAAACTTGTTCATAGAAAACTAAATTACTTGGTTTTAAGTTAAACTTCTTTTTCAAAAATTTATTTGATTATTTAAAAAGCCATTTCTTTAGTTAAAAATTTAGTTACTGGGCTGAAAGTTAAACTTTTTTGTTAAAAATCCACTTTATAATTTGAAATTTCATCTCTCTCTTTGAAAATTCAACTATTTTATAGGAAATTGTTTTTTTCAATTACTTTTTTAATTAAAAATTTAATTATTCTATTTTGTTTAAAACGAAGATACAATGACCTCGTTTTATCTAAAAATCTTTGAACTTTACAAATTTCTCTTTATCAACATTTACTATAAAAACAAAAATAACACTTTGTATATCATATAACATTTCAGCTATTTTCAATATTATTCAAATGTAGCAAAAACCTTGATTATTAGAAAAATAAACTATTTTTAATCAATTTAGATACTAATCCTATTTAGAAAAAATCAGATTATTTACAAATTTACCATTGTCCACTATTGAAATTTTAACATTTTGTATATCAAAAATTGACACAGACGCGCGCTACGAGCGCGCGCATGACGATCTAGTGTGGATCGAAAAGTGTAATATTACCATATTCGACAATTCTGTGCTGTTGATGTAGTGCCCGTCTTGTTATACGTTAAGGGTAAACTGGGGTCCGTTGTGGAAAACAATCAGTGTAAGATCTACTGGAATTTCTCATCCTGTACTACTCAACGTATTAGTTGAGCCCACTCAACAAGGTTGCGACTGAACTCCAAAGAACAGTTTTGTATAAAGTCTCTTGCGTAAATTCTCCGTAAAATTCCCATCTATGAAAAATAACCAAATTGTTTAATTATAAAACAAAACAAAAATTAAATATATTTATTTGATAAATATATTTTCACATCATGTAGCATTTCATATTTAATTCTTTATTAATTTTATTAACAAAAATATTCAACTCAGAAAAAGTTTGTTTCCAATTCTCTTAATGCAAGGTAATTCAGCTTCGACAATAACACATGTTTGTAAATAAACACCACATTTTTGACAATAACATGATATGTTTAGAAAACAAGTGCGACATTATTTTCATGTCCTACTTTTACCTTTTTGTTTTTCTTTTTAGATCACATTATTCGATAATTTGAAATATTATAATACTTAATAAAATAATAATTTATATAATAATAACATTTTAATTATATAATAATTATAATGTTTATTATGGTTCTCTGCATGATTTAAAATATTTGAAAATATGCAAGAAACATAATATTCTCTTACAAAAAAAAAAATGAAAATTGAATAGATACATTTTCAGTCGAAAAATGAATCTTTTACTAAAGAAAATGAGCTTATAACAAAGTAGCTGAGTTTCTAACGAACAACATGAATTGTCCAATAAAAAAGAAAAAACATATACATATATTTTCAACCCTAGCAATTAATTTTCTACTACAGTTATAAATATTTAAGCTAAATGGTACATTTTTAACATAGTAGTTTAATTTGCAGCACAAAATAAATGAATTTTTAACCAAAAGAGAACAAATTTTCAACAAATCAATTAGATTTTTCAGAAAAGGAATGTATAACCAGGAAGATTGATTTTTTTAAAAAGTTTAATGTGAAACAAGAAACCAATAATTTTTAACTACAAATGTAAAACTTATATTTTAAATAGTTTAATTCTTAGGTGAAAAAATTTTTTTTCACCTAACCCATGAATCTCTAAAAAACAAAAAATTCTGTCAAAAAGTCCAATTTTTAACAAAATACACGAATCTTTTCCAAAATAATTGAATTTTTTACCATGTGAATAAAATGTTGATGAAACTAATGATTCTTCACACAAAAAAGGACATTTTTGACTTTGCATCTAAACTTTCATTAAAAAAGTCGTTTCTCAACAAAAAGAAAACACTTTTTAACAAAGTAGTTTAATTTTATACCAAAAAAATAAATTTCAAACTAAAAAGGTGTACATTTCTATGAACAAAAAAAGTGATTTTTAACAAAGTACACAGTGAAAAAAATTTAGCCGCAATACTATTCTAACCTTGCGGCCAGTTGACCAAAAAATATGAGCACTGTGCAGACTGACTTCAAGATTATTCGGAATCGTCTTGCAGCAAGATTGTATTACACTCTTACCTTAAGAGCGTGTCGCTCTGACTAACGCGCGACTTGACTCGTCCAACCATCGGAGAGGTGTCTGACTGCTACATGATCCAATATCAAGTGAATAGCTGGTGGCTACGTTGAATGGTAACCAAGATAGCCGTGGATCTGGCATGCTTGAGTTGAACGAAAATGGAACGTCTTTTGGCTAGATCATGAGTGGGTTGGATCATGGAATGCTGCATCAGATAAAGTAGGCTCTCCGGCTATATGATTCATTCTCATTAGCAGCAAAAACGCTCCACTCTTTACAGCTGTAGCAGACAGTGTCAACCTTAATGTTAGAGTGTTGTCTTGCTGCTAGATTAAAATTTAATACAAGAGTGACCAATTTTAAAGATTCTTTTCTTGCTGTGTAGTTGAATTTCTGACAAAAAACAAAAATTTTCTACCAGAAAAAAAAGACACCAACGAATTTTCACCAAAGTAGTTAAATTTTGAACCATAAAAATGAATTTTGTACTAAAATGATAAATATTTGCCCAAAAAGGAATTTTTGTAACAGCAGTTCAATTTTTACGAAAAAAGATGAATTTTTGATTTTAAAAAATTTAATTATTAACTACTATTGTAACAGTTTTATTTTCAGTTAACAAACCTAATTTTAAAACAAGTTTTCAACAAAATAGATACATTTTTAACAAGGACAGATTCTTACATCAATAAATGTAAAATTTTTATAAAAAATGTTAAATTTTTAAACAAGAAAGACAAAACCTACACAAAGCAATTGAATTCTCTACCCTGAAATAATTATATTTTTTAAGAAATAAGTTAATTTTCAAAATATAATTTTAAATTTCTCATCAAAACGATTTTTTATTCAATAAAGGAAAATATATTTATTTAAAATGTTGAAATTAAAGTCAAAATAACGAATTTTCTGCAAAATGACTGAATTTACAGCCTAAAAATATAAAAAAGTTTTGAAAACAATAAAATAACCATATGTGCAGAATTTAAATCCTAATTCAAAAATATGTTATTTAAAACGAGCTTGAGGCCTGGTAGATAGAACCTTGATAGGAAAGACTGCATTTCAAACGCTTGTTTTCTATTAATGATATCCCCGCTTTAAATGGAGACGAGGTAACTGTCCAAAAAATTGCAGTATATAAGAGGCCCAAACTCAGTATCTCGACATTAGAAAAAATAAAAAAGTAAAATTACTGTTTTTGCTAAAAGACTTGCTTTTCGATATTGTTGGGTGAATTTTTAATCACCTTCATTATGAAGCTCTTAATCCTTACTTTGGTGTCAATTTCTGTCGGTGAGTATTAGTAAAGAAATTAAACTAATCAAAACAATTTTTGTTTAGGGTCATTCATAAATCAGTGTAGAAAATTTTTTGACATCTATAACAATTTCCATGCAAAATAAAATTTTTTTGTGTGTAAATATTAGCTATTACAAATTTTTTATAGAAATTTATCTGTTCCATTTTTAGTTTCAAAAGTTATCTAATTTAGTTGAAAATTCACCTTTTTTAGTAGGAAATTATTCTTCATTATTGAACTTTTCTTTTCAATAAAAATGAACTAACTTCATTAAAAATGCGGTCTTTTCATTTAAAAATCAATTTTTGTAACTGAAAGTTTAACTAATCTATTCTTGATGGAAATTTTTTTCTAATTGAAAGTTCAAATATGTAATTAAAAGTTGATCTACTCTATTTTTTTGGTTGAAGATTCGTCGCACGAGTCGAAAATCGATTTCTTTGGATGACAATTTAACTATTTTGTTAGAAATTTGATTTTTTTGTTAAAAATTCGTCTTCGTTTAGTTAAAAATTAATTTTTAATTAAAGCCAGGCGCCGTTGCTAAAATGTTAAATCAGCAGAGTTTTTTCTTGAAGAATAATGTGTAGGTTTGATTTAATGAACTGTTACAATAAAAATATATAATGCATTCATTCAAAAGTTATCAGTCAATGAGTTAGGAGAATTTTTAAAACTGTACATAAGGTACTGAATAACAATTTTCGTAGTTGTTAAAAACAATTTTTCATAAAGGAATGTATCAGTTTATAATTTCTCGTAAAAGAAAATTTTTTCTTTCATTATTCTTTGAATTATATTATTTGTAATAATTAACACCAAAATTGCCCAAAAAATTGAAATGATTAATTGGAATATTTTTATATTTAAAAGCTTATATTTAACATTTCCTGATACCAAAAGGTACTTTTTACTCAAATGCTCCGAGAAGAACCTCATAGTGATTTTAGAACTGTCTAAAGTAAACTAATAGTGTTTTTAAAAATGTACATAAAACATTAAATACAAATTCTCGTAATTGTTATTGAAAATTTCGGTGAACGCGTATTTTAATCTACTGCTTTCATAAACGTATTTTTCGTTCTATTGCACATTTATTATTGAAACAATTTCTTAATTATTTACATTCGTGAATCCTCTAATTTAGGAGTTTTTTTTTGCAAGCCTAATAATTTAGGAAATTTTCGCATAATTTACAATTTTTTAGAAATCTGTGAGCAGCAAATTTTTTGGATTGCGTGAAATTTATTCTTTTTTGAAAATAAATAAATTTTTAATTAAAATGCAATTACTCGAGAAATAGTTATACTTGAATACAAAATATTGAAATCTTTGATCAGGAATAAATAGTAAAATTTTTAGCTCAAAAATTAATTTTGAACAAAAATTACCACGAATTTTCAACAAGATAGTTATATTTTCGACAAAAGAGAAGAATTCTTGACAAACTACATTAATATTTAAACAAATTTTTTAATTGGAGGTATTTTATTATATTCAGCTATTCGGCTATGAATTCATTACATGTTTACTATACACGTTTTATTGTTAATGGATTTTCCTTTAACTATATACAGGAAAAAGTCTGATAAAGAAATGATAGCTTTGAAAAAGTTCAGTACAATTTTTTATAGACATTTTTTAATGGGAATTTTCACAAAGGATTTATTTGTCAAAAAAACCATAAAAAATAAAGAAAATTCAAATTTAAAGCCAAACGACGTAAGATACGGAAAAAATCTGAGTATGAATTGTAGCTTTTGAAAGTAGTACTAAGTTCTTTGTGAGCATTTTTTAATAGGACTATATTTTGTTTTTTAGACTATATTTTAGTTTTATTTATAAAACATCCTGTGGCGAAATTGACTAATTTAATCACGATACCCGACCGGACCCCGATCTGGTCAGCTCAACGTGGCCCTGATCATGGCTTTTGTTGTGGTCCTGGTCAGGGCCATATCGGGCTACACTCTGTGAATCTGAGTCCGTTTTAAATTAGAATATTTTAACTTAAAATCACTTATTGTCATAATTCAGTAAATATTTCACTAATTTTTAGTCTAGCAACTAATCTAAGCTTAAATTAGTTAAATTGAACTTTTGCAGGTACTGTTATTTGACTGCAAAGTGACATTATTTTCATTAATTCATTGGTGAAATTTTTTACATAGAATTACTTAAGTAAAATAATTGCTAGTAAATGTAATATCAAAAAATGTAATAATGTATTTATTTTAGCTATATTTACTAAGTAGTCTCGAAATTTGCGTAATCAGAATTTGAAAATACCGCTTAGAGTGTCGCAGTTTCGAGACTATTGACATCACGTCATGACTTCGCATGAGTCTCCAGCGTAAGTCAAAAGGTTCTACCTAGTATGAATGTATACAGTGCGCAAGTGATATATTCGAATTATGAATAATGCCAAAGGCAGAGAGGACATTGCGGAAAAGGAAGTATAGATTCATTGCTGCCGTTCCTTATTTACGCCTGAAGATGTTAATGAAGATGTTAATGAAGACTTAGGCAAGTAATTATTATATTCACTGTTAAATCTAACCTCAAAATAATTAGGAATTTTTTTTCAATTTTTCGTGACTATGTATGTGATTTATTTAAGATATAATATTATAATATAATTTTTCCTGAATTTCTAATTTATATATACAAATCAGGTGAAAATTAATATTTTTGGTATGTTAAAAATGAATTTTCACTCCAGAAAAGTTTCGGACATCAAATTTTTCGAGTAGTTCTAATAAATATAATTGTGAACGATTTTTTAATAATTTCTTCATACTTTCGTTGAATTGAATTATAAATATGGTTATAAAATGAAATTTTTTTTTATTTTAATTGTATTTCTGAGATAAATATTAATAAGCGGTTAGTTTTTTATGAATTAGTAAATAGATCAACTACTTATAATAGGAAATAATCATGGTTGCTGGCGATGAAAATGAGAGTGAAGAAGAAAATTCTGATGAAGCAATTGAAGCTAATACTCCAAATTCAAATGTTAAAACAGAACTTGGAAAATTCGAGGTAGCTCATGAAAATCAAGCCGGAAATGTAAACCCTGTTGATGCCGAGGAGTTTTATATTAGCACATATTTATGTACAAACTTTATTTCCACTCAGAGTATTTTTATGAAAAACTATCTAAAAAAAAGGAAAAGAATTTAGAGTCACTAGTGCTATTTTTATCAATTAATTACTTTGAAATTCTAATTTACAGTCAAATCATTCTGAATCAACAGTAAGTTCATGTATAAGATTCCTCGTGAAGTTGATTATTGATAGTTATTTATATTTTTTTTTAAATGCAAAATCCAAAAAGTGTCCAACTTTACGAGGATGGCATACATGAATTTGACTGTACAAAGTAAATCGATTTAAATAAAAGTGGTCATGGCATATAATATTTATAATAATAAAGTTATTTTCAAATTCTAGAAAATTGAATGGATTCACAGAATACGAAGGTGGTTTTTAGATAGAATTGTGAATTTGGTTGAGGATGAGCCAAAGGACGCAAAAAAACTTTAAGCGTGGGCTGTTGTACAAGGAATAGAACAATAACCAGTAGATAAACTTTTGAACATTTTAAGACAGAGGCTTTTTGACGAATTACCTAAGTCAGCCAAAACTTTATTGCGGACACGCTCAGCAACATACAGTATGATAGAAATGGTCGAAGCAGATAGATCTATTGGAGACAACATTTATTTCTTCATCAAAGAAAAGTTTCGAAAATTCATAGATGCTAATGTGTAAAACAAAAACACAATATTATTACAATTAAACGCTGATGGGATCCTGTTATCCAAGTCAGAAGGAATATAATTTTAGGTAATATCAGTAAAGATTTATCAGAAGCCGGAAATTTATAAACCATTTTCTATCGCTATTTACTTCGAAAACTCGAAACCTGCAAGTATAGATGACTACTTTACGCGACTCAATTGACGAAATAAATGATTTGCAGGTTAACAGCCTTGTTATTTCAAATCAACGTTTTAAAGTAGTTATTCATCGCTTTGTTTGCGACATATCTGCCAGGGCATTGCTAAAATGTACAAAAGGTCATGAAGGGTTTTACGCTTGCGTGAGATGCGAAATTTATGTAATTAAAGCATATAATGTAACGGAGTACCCATTTATGAATTGTGCCGAAGGAACTGATGAATCCTTTCGAAATCAAAAACAAGCTGGTCAAAATCACGGCATGTCTCCATTATTGCAGATTCGACTTTAAAGCATGATCCTTATTTTTGTTTTCATCTTTATGCACTTATTTTGTGAAGTTGTTATGAAACAAGTTCTGAATTGCTGATCAGTAATCACTGAGCGTGCAAAAGTTGCACAAAAAAAAACAGGAGATAAGGTTTACATCGATTTCAAAGAAAAGATTTGCTGGAACAGAAATTAACCTTATCAAATAAGATTAACCTGAAACTGAGATAATTTCGTATTTTAAATTATCTCAAATGAAATAGCGTCGTTTTTTATGTACTTGGCAAGAATACGAAGAACACGAAAGATTAAATAAAATCGATCTGGAAATCAGGACACTAGATTTTTAAAAACATTAGGCTCAATATATTTTCATTTCAAAAATAATTGCACTTATCGCGGACGAATGAAAATATTTTTTTTTTTGGGTCTAGGAGTATAGCCTCAAGAAGTCCCATATTCACTATAATCCAGTGCTCCCAGCACAGGCTCTTTACTGCTCTACTGCGCATGCGTTGCATTACCTATCAATCGAGCGCTTATTCAAAATGCTGAAAACACATTTTCCATATTTATTATTAATAATTAAAAATCATTGTATTTTAACATGTTTAGGTAGTACGCGAATAGGTTTAAATATACTCTGAGCATTAAGGTAAAAAATTAAATGAATATTTAGTAAATAAAAAATATGGTATTTATTGGAACTCTTTTATTTTTAAATATTGTTTTTAATTTATGAATTGAAAATTTTGTATATAATTCACAAAGAATACAAAGATTTTATTACAAGCACAATTTGAAATATTTAACATCTATTTATCGAAAAGTTCTAATTTAAATCTATGAAAGTTGAATATAAAAGAAAACTTATAATAAATACAGATGATAGAAGTATAAAAAATAGAAATATATTTTTTTTAATTGTCAGCATAGACGCTGAAATTTATTTCTCATCATTGAGTTTTGTGTACCCCGAAAGGGAAATGGCTAATTAGTATGATAACAATAATCGACGCGTTTCGAACTGATTTTCAGTTCCTTCTCAAGATGAGGAAAACACCTAAATTTTAGAAGATTTTGAGGACTTTTAACAAATTCAAAAAAATAAAATTTTAAAAATCTAAAATTTCCAAATTGGAAAATTACCCAATAATAAAATTGACGAAATTGAAAAATCGTCGAGATTTGAAAATGCCGAATCGGAAAATTCCAGACAGAAAATTGACAAATTATAAAATATCCGAAATAGAGAATTTCCGAATAATAAAATTCCCGAATTCAAACAATAAGACAATTTTGTTGTTCAATAATTATTATTTATTTATTTAAAATGAAAAAATTAAATATTTTTATCAAAAAAACAAAATTCTTCAATGCTTGAAGTTTTTTAAAATTATTGTTCTAATTTCAAATAACAATAATTAAAAAAAAGTATTTCTGTATGAACAATTTTTTTTTTGAAAATGTGCTTTAAAAAATTACGAAAAACGTTCTCAGAAGTCGAATTTTTTATTGAAAAAAAAATTAACAAGAAACTTCGAGATAAATCAGTGCTGAGATGAATCCTGCTGTAAAGTTTGTTCGCACGTGTGTTAAAATATATTATTTTTTACCATTTTTATGAATTCATAGTTATTTTCACTTAAACAATAATCTTAAAAAAACTATCTACATTAAAAAATTGTCTTTGATAAAAAAATTAGATTATTAAATTTTTAATGAATAAGTTAATTGTATCTATAAAAAAACTTTTTTCAATTGTTTTTATTCAGAAATTTTCTATTCCGGATATTTTTAAATTCTTTACTTTTTTATCGGGAATTTTATTTTTCTGGATTTTTCAGTCATCACTTATAATCATCTAAAATGTTTGTACTTTTAGCATCTCGAAAAATAACTAAAAACCGGGTTAAAAAGCGTTGATGCTGTATTATAAAAAATATATTTAACATCTATGCTGGTGAATAAAAAATATATTTTTTTATTCATTATGTTTCTATTTATAATCTTTATTTATTATCAGTTTCTTTTTAATATTCGAGTTTCATAAAATTTGAATTACAATTTCTCGATTAATAAATGTTGAATATTTTAAATTATACTTGTAATAAAATTCGCTTATTCATTAAAATATACAAAAGTTTGAGTGCATAAATTAGTTATAATAATTTGAAAAATAAGAAAAAATTACATTAAATAACATACTTTTTAGTTGCTGAATACTTATTTTATTTGTTAACTCAATGCTCAGAATACATTAAAAATCATCCACGTACTACTTGAACATATTAAAATATAAATATTTTTAATAATTAATAAGAAATGAATAAAATCTTCTTTGTAACATTTCAAATAAGCGCGCGAACGGCAGCGAATGAAGTGACTTAAGCGACGCAAGCGCAGTTGAGTAAAAGACCCGTGCTGGGAGCACTGCTATAATCTTAACCATAGTTCACAATAGGGTTCCGGAATCGACGTCGAGAATCGATTCTCGATTCTTTGACTCCCAAAGTTAAGTTAAGTTGTTATCTATTATTATTATTATCAATTTGGTCAAAAAATAAGAAACACTAATTATTTAAAAACTTGTGTATTGGTTGTTATTTTGACATAGTGTCAATATTTCAAACTCAAAGTTAGAGTAACAATGTCGGATCCTTGGCAGTTCAGATTATAATAATTTAACAATATCAAATATTAAAGACCTAGAATTCTAAAATTCACTTCTACTTTGTTTAAAAAAATGTACACAATTCTTTTGACTCACAAAACAATGTGTAAATTTACTTCATCGTTAGAAATTAATATGAAAATTCATTTCAATTTTTGAAATAAACTTTCTTTTTTCTTCTAAGGGCGCGTTCACATATCATATAACATTATTTGCGGCCTTTTTACTTCAATTCTATTAACAATTTCTTAAGTTTACTCTAATCTCATATATTTCTTAATTTTACCAAAATAAAAATATTTTGCTTTAAAATCTTCTTCACATTTTTTCGAAATTTTTGGAAATCGTTTAAAATGCTCAAAAACCTTTTATATTTTCTTTTAAAGTTTATTTTTGTAAGATAAAAATTTTTTTTATTAAAAATTATAATAGTTTAATTTTTCGAAACAAAAATCATTTTAATTTTTCATAGGAACCTAAAATCATATTTTGAATATTTTGAACAGCATTAAAAATGTCTTGAAAGTTTTAAACTTTTTTAAAAAGTTTAAAAATTATTAAAATTTTTAAAAAATTTTGAATATTTTAGAAATATGAAATATTTTTTGAAATTTATTGAAAGTTTCAGAATTTTTAAAAAAGTTTGGCAATTATGAAAAATTTTGGAAAATTTTGAATATTTAAAAAATTTTTTGGAAGTTTCAATTTTTTCAAAAGTTTAAGAATTATCAAAATTTTTCGAAAGTTTGCAAATTTTTAAAATTTTCAAAATTTCGGAAAATTTCAACAAAGTTTAAAATTTTTCTAAATTCTAACAACTTTTGAAAATATTAATTATTTTTTTTAAATTCCTTGAAGAGTTTAAAAAAATTTTAGAAATCTTTTAAGGTGTGAGAATTTTTCAAATTATTAAAACTTTTGTAAATTTAAAAAATTTTTAAATAGTTTAAAAATTTTAAACAATTTTGGAAATGTTTTTAAAGATTCACATTTTTCTAAAGAGTTTGAAAATTATTAAAATTTTTGGATAATTTCAACCCATTTTGGAAATTTTTGAAAAGTTTCAAATTTTGTTAAAAAGTTTGGAAAAGTTTGGAAAAATTTGAATATTTTGGAAATTTTGAACAATTTTGGAATTTTTTTCAAAGTTTTAAATTTATTAAAAAGTTTGGAAATTATTAAAATTTTTGGATATTTTGAAAACTTATGAAAATATTGATAATTTTTTAAAATTTTGTTAAAAAATTCGAAACATTTTGGAAATTTTGGAAACTTAGAAATTTTGTAAAATATAAAAATCTTTTAAATCATTAAAATGTTTGAAAATTTTTAAAATGTTACGATACTATAGAAATGTTTAAAAAGTTTTAAATTTTTGTTAAATGTTTGGAAATTATTAAAATTTTTGGAATATTTTGGGAATAATAATTTTTTTGAAATTTTTAAATTAAAAAAAAAAATGGAAATTATTATAACTTTTAGGAAGTTTTGATTATTTTGGAAATTTTTTAAAAGTTTAAAATTTTTTTAAATGTTTAGAAATTATTAAAATTTTTAAAAAATTTTCAAAATTTAAAAAATTTTCTGAAAGTTTTTGAAATAATTTAAATTTTTGAAATTATTAAAATTTTTGAAATCATTTAAATTTTTTAAAATTTTAAAACACTGAAATTTTGGAAAATTTTTGAAACTTAGAAATATTGATAATTTTTTAAATTTTGTTGAAAAGTTAAAAAAAATTTTGAAATTTTTTAAAGTTTAAAAATTTTTTAAATTATTGAAATGTTTGGTAAATTTTAAATATTTTTGAAATTTTGAAAATTTTTCAAAAGTTTCCAATTTTTTAAAAAAGTATAGAAATTATTAAAACTTTTGAAAAATTTGGAATATTTTGAAAATTTTCAACAATTTAGGAAATTATTGAAATTTTTGGAAATTTAGAAAACTTTGGAAAATATTGATAATTTTTTGAAATTTTGTTGAAAAGTTTGAAAAATTTTCAAAATTTTTTAAAGTTTAAAAATCTATTGAATTAATAAAATTTTTGGAAATTTAAAAAAAATCTGAATATCCTAGAAATTTTAAAGAATTTTTGGAATTTTTTGAAGGTTTAAAAAATTTTTGAATAAGCTTGAAAATTATTAACATTTTTGTAAAATTTTGAATTTTATAGAAATATTGAACAAATTTAGACATTTTTTTAAAGTTTAAATTTTTTTTTAAAAGTTATGAAATTATTAAAAATTTTGGAAAATTTCAAATATTTTCGAAACTTTTTGAGTTTTAATTTTTTTTTAAAGTTCAAAGCTTATTAAAATTTTTTCAAAGTTTGAAAATTTTTTAAATTATAAAAATTTTTCAAAATTTAAAAAAAGTGAATAATTTTTGAAAATTTTTTAACAATTAAAAAATTTTTTTTACTTCCAACATTTATTTTCAATTTTGTGAATTATTAAAATTTTTAGAAAATTTTTGAATTAAAAAAATTTTTTTAAAAGGTTTGGGAATTATTAAAATATTTGAAAAATTTTGAATATTTTGGAAATTTTGAATAATTTTGAAATTTTTTTTGAAAGATTCACATTTTTTTAACAAGTTTGAGAATTATGAAAATTTTTAGAAACTTTTGAACGATTTTAGAAATTTTTTGAAAGTTTCAAAATTTTTTAGAAAGTTTGGAAATTATTAGAAAATTTTTAAATATTTTGTAAATTTTGAACAATTTTGGAAATGTTTTGAAAGTTTCAAATTTTTTTTAGAAGTTTGGAAATTATTAAAAAAATTTTTAATATTTTGAAAATTTTGAACAATTTTGGAAATGTTTTAAGAGTTTAAAATTTTATTTTAAATTGGAAATTATAAAATTTTTTGCAAGTATTGGTAATTTTTTGCAATTTTAAATTATTAAAATGTTTGAAAATACATAAAAAATTAGAATATTTTGGCAATTTTAAACAATTTTTGACATTTTCTGAAAGTTTTAATTTCTTTTAAAGTTAAGAAATCATTAAAATTTTTTGAAAATTCGGAATATTTTAGAAATTTTTAAAATTTTTTGAAAGTTAAAAAATTTTTTTTAATGTTTGGAAAGTATTAAAATTTTTGTTAAAATTTTTTTGAAAGTATCAAAATTTTTTGAAGGTTAAAAAATCTTTCAATTATTAAAATTTTTAGAAATCTTAAAAAACTTAAATATTTTGAAAAATTTTCAAAAATTAAAAAAATTTTTTTAAACTTAACCATTTTTTGAAAAATTTTGGAAATTATTACAATTTTTGGAAAATTCTTTAAAAAGTTTAAAATTTTTTTCAAAAGTTTGGGAATTTTCAAAATATTTTGAATATTTTGAATATTTTAGAAATTTTAAACAAGTTTGAAAATTATAATAAATGAGTTTTTTCAGGTTTCAATTGTGTGAAAAACTACGAATCTTTCTTACGTTTCGTGAACGTTGCAGTTCACTTCTTCAGGGCTAACTTGAAACTGAAGTTTTAAGTTATGTTGTTCTTGTATATATGCTCTCTACGATGCCTGTGATTGGCCAGAGCGCTTCACTATAGAGGCTGGTTAAACCTAATTGGCCAAACAAGTCTTTTTCAAACAACACGGGAGAACGGAAAGACGAATCGGATTGGTATTATATCCGCTATCCCTATTAATGTTATTAGGGTGTTTTAAGATTTCAACA
>JAUELO010117946.1:0-17466 GCA_032357855.1 Amphibolips quercusostensackenii | reverse complement strand
AAAAAATCAAGTGTTGGCTTAGACCCACTTTCGACTTAGCCCTACTCTCCCCTATTTAACGATATTTTTTGTTAAATTTTGTCCATTTTCTTACAAAAAAGTACAGGTTTTAACAAAAAATTACAGTTGCAGAAAAAATTTTGCAGAACTGTGAGTATCGATGCCAAGTTTGTTTTAAGCCGTTCGTTAACCGGTCGGATTGCTTCTATTTTTGGCAAAAGACCGAAGGAAAAAAAATTGTTTCTTGCGCCTCTGAATTTGAAGCCAGGATATAAATGATATAAACTGGGTTGGAAATCCGAGGAAGGTAAATTCATTCTGGGCCATTGCGGAGGACGATGCGGGTTCTTCTTTTACTGGATGGACTGAATTTTTAAAGAGAAACTTTTAATAAAATGCAGAGACATCAATTTTTTTTACGAGAGAGTAAAAAAGGACACGTTGGACAGGGTGGCCGAAATACTTCATTTTCGAAATTCCCTGGCTTCTTTCTGATTTTTCCCTGACCAATTTTTCACTTTCCCTGACAATATTCGAAGAGCAACATTTTATTTAATCTTGTAACTTTTTTAACAGAATCTTTTACAAACGAAATAAAATAATTGTAGATTTAAATTTCAAATTTATTTATTTACGATCCAAAAGGACGAATTTTCAAAAATGTAGTTAAATTTAAAGAACTTAAATAAATTTATAACAAAATAGTTGCATTTTCAACAAAAAATATGCTTCTTCTACCATAAAATCTGAATTTAGAACCAAAAGGACGAATTTTCAAAGAAAAAATTGAATTGAATTTAATTTTACCACATAGTCGAACTTAAAAGAATAATAATAATAAACTTTAATCAAAAGCAATGAGGGTTTCAATCAGCTGGATTTTCAGAAAAAAAATATATATCATTGACCGAAAAGTTCAAATTTCAGGCCAAAAAGACGAATTTTTTTAAAGGGCAGACTCAGAAAATCTCAATTTTTCACAAAATACATGAATTTTCAAAGCAATAAATAAATTTTCAACTTAAAAATATAAATTTTTTACTAAAAAATATACATTTTTCACTAAAAAATATAAATTTTTCACTAAAAATATAAATTTTCGACTACAAAAGATAAATTTAAAAAAATGGAAAATATAAATTTTTATCAAAAAAATTAATTTTTAACAAAAACAGAAAACGGATTTTTAACAAAAAAGTCAAATTTTCAACCAAGGAGATAAATTTTCAACAAAAGAAATGAACTTACAAACCAAAGGTATGAACTTTTAACTAAAATGATGAATTTTTCAAGTAAAAATTAATTTTTAACCAAATAGTTGATTTTTCAGTTAAAAAAAAAGATCATTCAGATTTTTAAGCTATCAAGTCAAAAATGAGAATTTTCTGTAAAACAGTTGAATTTTTAACCCAAAAAGTTAAGAAAAATGATGAATCTTCAACGGAAATATTTCAATTTTCAGGTTAAAAAATTAATTTTCACAAAAAAAAAACGAATTTGCAAGGAAAAATAAAAAAGAATTTTTGACCAAAGAGATAAATTTCCAACAAATATGTTAACTTTCCACCAAACAGTTGCATTTTTGACCAAAAAAGAGGAAATTACAAACCAAAAAAATTATTTTTCTGCAAAAAAGATGAATTTTCAACTAAAAAAGATCAATCTTGAACTCAAAATGGAAAACTTCCATACTCGGTTAAAAAATTAATTAAAAAAAAAGAAGATTTTTATTATTATTTTTATTTTTCTGTCAAAAAAAACATCATCCAGATTTTTAAGCTATTAAGCCAAAAATAAGAATTTTCGGTTAAACAGTATAATTTTCAACCCAAAGAAAAATTGTCGAAAAAAATGTTAATTTTTAACCAAACAATTGCATTTTTTTACCAAACAGGGACATTTTTAACAAAACAATTGAATTTTTAACCAAAAATAAAATAGTTACATTCACGGTTAAAAAATTTAATTGTAAACAAAAAAAAAAAAAGAATATTCAATAAAATAGTTTAATTTTGAACTAAAGAGATGAAAAGTTAACAAAAATAATAAATCTTTAACGGAAATATTTTAATTTTTAGTTAAAAAAATTAATTCACAGAAAAAAAACGAATTTTCAACAAAAAAGAAAAAATAATTTTTGAACAGAGAGATGAATTTTCAACAAAAATGTTAACTTTCAACCATACAGTTGCATTTTTGACCAAAAAAGAGGAAATTACAAACCAAAAAAATTATTTTTCTGCAAAAAAGAAGAATTTTGAAATAAAAAAGATCAATCTCAAACTCAAAATGGAAAAGTTCCATACTTGGTTAAAAAATTAATTAAAAAAAAAAAGAATTTTCAATAAAATAGTTGAATTTTTAACCAACGAGATGAAACCTTAACAAAAATAATGAATCTTCAACGGAAATATTTAAAGATTCAGTTTAAAATAATATTAAAAAAAAAAATTTCAACAAAAAAAAAACGAATTTTCAACCAAGGATATGAATTTATGAATTTTTAACTAGAATGATGAATTTTTCAACCAAAAAATGAATTTTTAATTTATATATTTAACAATAATTTACATTATTAATTAAAAACATATTAAAAAAATTTTCCAATAAAACAGTTAAATTTTTAACCAGAGATGAAACTTTACCAAACCTAAATTGTTGAACTTTCAATTAAAAAAAAGATCAATTTCCAACAAAATAGTTTAATTTTCAACCAAATAATGAAAATTTCAACTAAAAATATAATCGCCAAGAAAAATAACTTACTGTCAAGAATATTATATTAGGGTGGCCACAAAATTTCATTTTCAAATTTTTCAAATTTTTCCCTGACCATTTTTTTCTTTTTAACCAAATTTTTTTAATTTCTTAAGAAAAAAAAATTTTGTAATTTATCAAAAGGCTTTGTTTTATGATACAAAATTTTCTCGAGTTCCCATAAGACAAATTTCTTTTATCTAATGATAATAATATCCTTTGAGAAAACCTCCCACGCTCTCGCCCACGCATCAAATCCTATTCAAGGTAAAAATAGAATAAAGGTTCTTTTCCGGAACAAATGTGATCTTTGTCCTTTCTCAATTATGGCGGACTAAACTTGGGGTTGTACTACTTGGCTCAAACGATTAGCTACAAAATCAATTTCAAAACAAATTTTTATATCAATATAAATAACTGCTAATAAACATAAATATTTATTAAATATAAATAACAACAAATAACAATTTGTAGACGAGAATGAGCTGAAAACTGGGGAAATGGGTTCAATTTTTAACAAAATAGTTCAATTTTCAACAAAAAAATTAAATTTTTACCAAAATTGTTCAATTTTCAAAAAAATAATAAATTTTTTAACAGAAAAGTTAAGCTTTTAAAAAACTAATTAAATTTTCAACCAAGCAGCAAAATTTCCAACAAAAAAGAGGTCAATTCTAAATCAAAATTATAAACAAATGAATTTTTAACAAAGTAGTTGAATTTTCACCGAAATAATGAGATTTTTAACAAAATAGTTAAACTCTTAACCAAACAGATGAATTAAAAAAAAAAAATTAAATTCTCTACGCAATAATTAATTTTTCAAAAAACTAGTTGTATTTCTTAACAAAATAGCTGAATTTTTTAACAGAATAGTTGCATTTTTATCCAAATAGTTGAATTCCTAACAAAATAGAAGAATTTTAAACAAAACAATACAATTTTTTACAAAATAGTTGAATTTTCAAACAAAATAAATAAATTTGCGACAAAATAATTAAATTAAAAAATAATAGTAAAAATTTAAAGAAAATCATTAATCATTCAAAAAAATAGCTGAATTTTTAACAAAATAATTAAATTTTCAACGAAATAGTTGAATTAAATTTGAATTTTCAAGAAAATAATTAATTTTTCAACAAAATAGTTCAATTTTTTTAACAAAACAGTTGATTTTTTTAAATAAAATAGTAAGGTTTGAACCAAATAGTTAAATTCTTAGCAATATAAATAAATTTTCAAACAAATAATTAAATAATTGAATTTAAACAAAATAGTTGAATTTTCAAAAAAATAATCAAATTTTCCAGAAAAAAAATTAATTTTTTAATAAAATAGTGGAATTTTTGAACAAAATAGAAGAATTTTTTATCAAAATTGTTAAATTTTCAGGAAAACAGTTAAATTCTTAACAGAACATGAATTTTTAACCTACCAAGATAAATTTTCAATCCAAAAGAACGCATTTTTAACAAAATAATTGAATTTTCTAGAAAATAATAAATTTTTGAACACAATAATCAAATTAAGAAAAAAAAGTTGAATTTTCAAGAAAATAGTTAATTTTTCAAAAATATAATTAATTTTTAAATATGATAGTTGATTTTTTTAACAACATAGCTGAATTTTTCAACAAAATAATTGAATTTTTTAACAACATAATTGAATTTTTCAATAAAATAATTGAATTTTTTAACAACATAATTGAATTTTATAACAAAATAATTAGATTTTTAACAAAATAGTTAAGTTTTTAACCAAATATCTAACTTTACAACAAAATAATTAAATTTTTAAGAAATCAATAACATTATTAATAAAATATTTTAATTTTTAAAGGAAATTGAATTTTCCAGAAAATAATTTATTTTTCAACAGAATAGTTCATTTTTTCACAAAATAGTTGGATTTTCCAATAAAATATTAGAATTTTTAAAAGTATAACTAATTTTTCAACAAAAAAGTTAAATTTTTTAACAAAATAACTAAACTTTTTGACAAAGTAATTTAATTTTTAACAAAATAATTAAATTGAAAAAAATAAGTTATATTTCTAAAAAAAGAATTGATTTTTCAACAAAACGGTTAAATTTTAGAAGAAAATAGTTTAATTTTTTTAAAAATAGTTCCATTTTTTAACATAATAGTTTTATTTTTCAACAAAAAAATTGAATTTTTAACAAAAAAGTTAAATTTTTCACAAAATGGTGGAATTCTTAACAAAATAGTTGATTTTTCAGAAAAATAATTAAATCTTCCACACAGTGATTATTAATTTTTCAAAAAATAGTTAAATTTTTCCAAAAAAATGGTTGAATTCTCAATAAAAAAGTTGAAGTTTCAACCTAACAAGATGAATTTTCAATCCAAATGGTCAAATTTTCAACAAAATAATTGAATTTTCAAAAAAATAATTAAATTTTCAAATAGATAATTAAATTTTTTTTTAAATTCGAATTTTCAAGAAAATAATTAATTTTTTAAGGAAATAATTAATTTTCTAAAAAAATAATTAAACTTGAAAAAAATAGTTGAATTTCTAACCAAATAGTTAAATTCTTAACAAAAAAGTTCAGTTTTCAACCTAACAAGCTTGACTTTTTAATCCCAAAAGACGAACTTTTAACAAAATAATAAAATTTTCAACAAAATAAACAAAATAGTTAAATTTTTAACAAAATAATTGAATTTTCAAAAAAATAATTAAATTTTCAAAAAGGTAATTAAAATTTAAAAAAATATTTGAATTTCAAAAAAAATAATTAATTTTTCAAGAGAATAATTAATTTTTTCAGAAAGTAATACATTTTTCAACAAAAATTCTTAACAAAATAGTTAAATTTTCGAAAAAATAATTAAAGTTTCCGAAAAATAATTAATTTTTCAAAAAACTAGTTTAATTTTTTAACAAAATAGTCCAATTTTTTAAAAAATAGTTCAATTTTCAACAAAATAATTTAATTTATAACAAAATAGCTAAAATCTTGACATAATAGTTAAATTTACAACAAAATAATTACATTTTGAAAAAAATAGATGAATTTTTGACAAAATAGTTCGATTCTTTAACAAAAAAATTCAATTTTCAACAAAATAATTAAATTTTCAACAAAATAGTTCAATTTACTATAAATTAATTAAATTTTTGACAAAATAATTAAATTCTTAACCAAATAGTTCAATTTTTAACAAAATAATTAAATTTCTAAGAAAATAGTTGAAGATTTAGCCAAATAGTTCAATCGTTAACATCAATAGATGAATTTTTAATCAAAAATAGTGAATTCTTAAAAAAAATAGATATTTTTAACAAAATAGTAAAATTTTAAACAAAATAATAAAATTTTTAACAAAATAGTTACATTTTTTTACTAGAAATATTAATAAATATCAATTTTCAGTTAAAAATATCACTTTACCACCAAAAATGGAATAGTTACATTTTGTGTTCAAAAATAATTATAAACCAAATAAAAAACTATTTCTAACAAAATAGTGAAATTTTCCACTACGTAAAATGATGAATCTTCAAAAAAAAATTCTATAAAAGAGTTGGAATTTTTAATTTTTAAAAATGAACTTTTAACAAAAAATGCAACAGTTGAATTTTCAGTGAGCATATTAATTTTTGAGCAAAAAAAGATGACTTTTTAACAAAATAGTTGAATTTTCAACAAACGAATTTTAAATTTTCATCCCACTAGCAGAATTTTCAACCAAAAAAGATGTATTCTGAATCAAAAATATAATAGTACAATTTTCAACCAAGAAAGCTGAACTAAAAAATAATTGGTTTTTCTTAATTGATATAGTTAAATTTTCTTAAACAAATATTTATTGACAATTGTTTTTTTTAAATTATTTTTAAATAAAAAATTTATTTCGTTAATTCGTTTTTCGTTCCTGAAATACTTAATTTATCGAATGAATGTTTGAAATTAACAAGCAATAAATAAATAAATAATCCGACACTGTACACATTGTTAGCGTTCAGCAAAATCTTCTTTTCGTTTTTATTTTTATCTTTTTATTTTTTTTTCGACTCTACGAACACCCGCTAATTGCGAAAAACTCCACAATTAGGTATTTACGTCGCTCGTATAACTCTCTGACCTTTTGCTGAAGTTGCTACTTTTAATTAATAGAATTATTAATCAAAAAAAATATAATTGTTTATTTATGAAAAAAATAATTAATGGAATCAAAATTTGTTTAAATATCTATTTTTCCAAAATTATGTTTTTTTTCAATTCACCTTGAATTTTTTTGACTTTCATTTAATTCTTCTCGTTTCTCTTCAATTCCTCAAAATTTAGTCCAACTTTACTGCAACGAAGGTAATTTTTTTGTTTTTATTTTTACAATTTATTTTAATTCTTTTAAATTTAACTTGAATTTTTTAAAATATATTTTTAAATTATGTTAAATTTGTTCAAATTTAATGGCGATTCTAATAAACTTCATCGAAATTTCTTCAATACTTCTAAATTTAGAAGAAAATAGTCATTTGTTTAAAATAAATAAAACTGTTAAAGCCCTGGGAACAAGAAAACGAAAATTTTTTAGAATTAAATTATTTCATTTCGTTTGTAAACGATTTTCAAAATTAATTTTTGCGGCTACCCTGACTAAGGATCATCTGTAAGTTCCTGAATATTTATAATTGCAAAAAAAAATTTTTAATGATAAGGTAGGAATCGGGTAAGTGGTAACTGGCCCTAAAACGAAAATTTTATTTATACAGAAGTACACGTGTTCTCACGAAGTACTGCAAATTTTATTACCGTTAGAGTGCATTTGCGGGTACTAATGCGGGTTTTATATCTTAATGAACATTTCTAGTAAATTGGCTTTGTTACCTTTATTTCACCCTTATCAGTGGAAACCCGAGAATTAACGGTGAATTCGAAAAATGCAACTTATTCTTTGTGGTGATTTAAAAGCAAGAGAAAATGTTTTTCTTTTTATTTATTTAAAAAAAATTAATTTTATTTTTTTAATTTATTTTCTTTTCTTCTTTTTTATTTTTATTTATTCCGCTCCTGAATACAAAATTTTGTATTAAAAATACCCTAAAATATTTCCAATCCCTTGACATCTTTTCAAGTTCTTTGAAAATTCAGAAAGCTCTTAAAAATTATTTGGAATTGAAAAAAATACACTAAAACGATTGAAATCCCTTGACATCTTTTTAAATTCCACGAAACTTTGAAAAAATCTTCAAAATTCTTTGGAATATACAAAAATACCCTAATATGATTCAAATCCCTTAACATGTTTTTGAATTCCACAAAACTTTCAAAAGCTTTACAAAATCCATTTGAATTTTTAAAAATACCCTAAAATGATTTAAATCCCTTGATATCTTTTTAAAATCCACAAAACTTTTAAAAGCTCTTAAAAATTCTTGGGAATTTTAAAGAATACCCTAACATATTTTAATCCCTTGACATATTTTTAAATTCGATGAAACTTTTTTATTTTATTTTTAAAAATACCCAAAAATGTTTCAAATATCTTGAAATCTTTTTAAATCCCTTGAAGCATTTAAAATCTTTAATTTTTTTTAAACCTTAAAAATACCCAAAAATATTTCAAATCCCTTGACATCCTTTCAAATTCCATAAAACTTGCAAAAGCTTTAAAAATTCTTTAGAATTTTCAAAAATACCCTAAAAATGATTCAAATTCCTTGACATCTTTTTAAATTCCATGAAACGTTTGAAAGCTCTTAAAAAGGTTTAAAAATGAACTAAAACGATTTAAATCGCTTGACATCTTTCCAAATTCCACGAAACTTTAAAAAACTCTTAAAAATTCTTCGGAATTTTTAAAAATATACTAAAATTATTCAAATTCCTTGACATCTTTTTTAGATTCCATGACTTTTAAAAGCTCTTAAAAATTTCCTGAAATTTTTTTAATAACCTGAAATTTTGTTAATCCTTTGTAATCAATTTTAATCCATAAAATCCATTTAAAATACCCTAAAATACCCTAAAATAATTTAAATCCTTTGACATCTTTTCAAACTCCAGGAAACTTTTAAAAGCTCTACAAAATTCTTTGAAATTTTAAAAAATAACCTAAAATGATTTGAATCCCTTGACATGTTTTTAAATTTCTTGAAATTTTTTCATTTTATTTTTAAAAATACACAAAAATGTTTCAAATATCTTGACATCTTTTTAAATTCTTGGAAGCTTGCAAAAGTTCTTAATTTTTTTGTAATTCTTAAAAACACCCAAAAATATTTAAAATTCCTCGACATCCTTTCAAATTCCATAAAACTGACAAAAGCTTTAAAAATTCAAATTCTTTTAAAATTTAAATTTCTTGACATCTTTTTAAATTCTATGAAACTTTCAAAAGCTCTTGAAAATTTTTTGGAATTTTTAAAAATATCCTAAAATAAATCAAGTTCCTTGAAATTTTTTAGATTCCATAAAACTTTTGAAAGCTCTTAAAAACTCCCTGAAATTTATTAAATACCTTTAAATTTTGTTGACCTTTTGTAATCACTTTGAATAAATAAAATCCATTTAAAATACACTATAATATTTTAAATCCTTTGACATCTTTTTAAACTCCACGAAACTTTTAAAAGATCTACAAAATTCGTTGGAATTTTCAAAAATACCCTAAAATGATTCAAATACCTTTGATATCTTTTTAAATTCCACGAAACTTTTAAAAGCTCTTAAAAATTCTTGGAAATTTTTAAAAATACCCTTATATAATTCAAATCCCTTGAAATATTTTTAAATTCCTTGAAATTTTTTCATTCTATTTTTAAAAATACCCAAAAATGTTTCAAATATCTTGACATCTTTTTAAATTCTTTAAGGCTTGCAAAAGTTCTTAATTTTTTTTTAATCTTTAAAAATACCCAAAAATATTTTAAATTCCTTGACATCCTTTTAAATTCCATAAAAACTTACAAAAGCTTAAAAAATTTAAATTCTTTTAAAATTCAAATTCCTTGACATCTTTTTAAATTCCATGAAACTTTCAAAAGCTCTTGAAAATTCTTTGGAATTTTTAAAAATATCCTGAAATTATTCAAGTTTCTTAAAATTTTTTAGATTTCATGAAACTTTTAAAAGCTCTTGATTTTCCCCTGAAATTTTTTAAATACCCTTAAATTTTGTTGACCCTTTGTAATCACTTTGAATAAATAAAATCCATTTCGAATATCCTAAGATATTTTTAATCTCTTGACATCTTTTTAAATTCCACGAAACTTTCAAAAGCACTTAAAAATTCGTTGAAATTTTAAAAAATACCCTAAAATGATTCCAATCCCTTGACATCTTTTTAATTTCCATTAAAATTGATGATTTTCATTTTTTTTTCAACCTGAAAATTTTTAAAATAAAATTTAAAAAATGATTAAAATCCCATGACATCTTTTTAATTTCCATGAATAATTTGAATTCCTTGACATCCTTTTAAATTTCACAAAACTTTCAAAAGCTCTTAAAAATTCTTTGGAATTTTTTTAAATACCCTAAAAATGATTAAAATCCCATGACATCTTTTTAATTTACATGAATAATTTGAATGCCTTGACATCTTTTTGAATTTCACAAAACTTTCAAAAGCTCTTAAAAATTCGTTGGAATTTTTCAAACTACCCTAAAATGATTCAAATACCTTGAAATGTTTTTAAATTCCACAAAACTTTCAAAAGCTCTTAAAAATTATTGGAAATTTTTAAAAATACCCTAAAATAATTTAAATCCCTTAACACCTTTTTGAATTCCACAAAACTTTTAAAAGCTCTACAAAATAAATTGGAATTCAAAAAAATACCCTAAAATGATTCAAATCCCTTGATATCTTTTTATATTCGACAAAACTTTCAAAAGCTCTTAAAAATTCTTGGGAATTTTTAAAAATACCCTAAAATAATTTAAATCCCTTGACATCTTTTTAAATTACACAAAACTTTTAAAAGCTCTTGAAAATTCTTCGGAATTTTTGAAATTACCCTAAAATGATCCAAATCCCTTAACATCTTTTTGAAATCGACAAAACTTTCAAAAGCTCTACAAAATCCATTGGAATTTAAAAAAATATCATAAAATGATTAAAGTCCTTTGACGTATTTTTAAATTCGATGAAACTTTTCTACTTTATTTTAAAAAATACCCAAAAATGTTTCAAATATTTTGACATCTTTTTAAATCCCTTAAAGCTTTTAGAAGGTCTTAATTTTTCTTTGATTTTTACAAATACCCAAAAATATGTCAAATTCCTTGACATCTTCTTAAATTCCATAAAACTTGCAAAAGCTTTAAAAATTCTTTAGAATTTTTAAAAATACCCTAAAATTGATTCAAATTCCTTGACATCTTCTTAAATTCCATGAAACTTTTAAAAGCTCTTAAAAAGTATTAAAAATGAACTAAAACGATTCAAATCGCTTGACATCTTTTCAAATTCCACAAAACTTAAAAAAAATCTTGAAAATTCTTCGGAATTTTTTAAAATATTCTAAAATTATTCAAATTCCTTGACATCTTTTCAAATCCCTTAAAAGCTTTTAAAAGCTCTTATTTTTTTTAATTCTTAAAAATACCTAACAATATTTTAAATTCCTTGACATCCTTTTGAATTCCATAAAACTTACAAAAGCTTTAAAAATTCTTTAGAATTTTTAAAAAGTACCCTAAAAATGATTCGATTTCCTTGTTATCTTTTTAAATTCCATGAAACTTTTGAAAGCTCTTGAAAATTCTATGGAATTTTAAAAAATACACTAAAACGATTCAAATTCCTTGTCATGTTTACAAATTTCACGAAACTTTCAAAAAATCTTGAAAATTGTTTGGAATTTTTAAAAATATTCTAAAAAGATTCAAATTCCTTGACATCTTTTTTAAATTCCATGAAACTTTCGAAAGCTCTTAAAAATTCTCTGGAATTGTTTAAATACCCTTAAATTTTTTTGATCCTTTGTAATCACTTATAATAAAGAAAATACATTTAAAATACCCTAAAATATTTTTAATCCTTTAAAATCTTTTTAAATTCCACTAAACTTTCAAAATCTTTTGAAAATTCGTTGGAATTTTTAAAAATACCCTGAAATGCTTCAAATCCTTTGACATCTTTTTAAATTCCACAATACTTTCAAAAGCCCCGAAAAATCCTTTGGAATTTTTAAAAATACCCTAAAAATGATTCAAATCCCTTGACATCTTTTCACATTCCACGAAGCTTTCAAAAGCTCTTAAAAATTCGTTGGAATTTTTTAAAATACACTAAAACGATTCAAATCGCTTGACATCTTTTTAAATTCCACAAAACATCTGAAAGCTCTTAAAAATTCTTTGGAACTTTTGAAAATATCCTAAAATGATTTAAATTCCTTGACATTTTTTAAATTCCATGGAACTTTTGAAAGCTTTTGAAAATTCCCTGAAATTTTAAAAATACCCTTAAATTTTGTTGACCCTTGCAATCACTTGAAATAAATAAAATCCATTTAAAGTACTCTAAAATATTTTAAATCTCTTGACATCTTTTTAAATTCCCCGAAACGTTCAAAAGCTTTAAAAAATTCCTTGGAATTTCTAAAAATACCCTAAAATGATTCCTTTGACTTCTTTTTAATTTCCATGAAAATGTTTCATTTTTAATTTTTTTTTACCTGCAAATTTTTTAAACATCTTGATATATTTTTGAGTTCTTTGAGGTTTTGAAAGCTCTTAAAAATGATTTGAAACTTTTAAAAATACCCTTTAGTGATTCAAATCTCTTGACACCTTTTTAAATTCCACAACACTTTCAAAAGCTCTTAAAAATTCTTTGGAATTTTTTTTAACACCCTAAAAATGATTCAAATCACTTGACATCTATTTAATTTCCATGAATATTTTGAATTCCTTAATATCTTTTTAAATTTCACGAAACTTCTAAAAGCTCTTCAAAATTCGTTGGAATTTTTAAAACTACCCTAAAATGATTCAAATACCTTGACATCTTTTTGAATTCCACAAAACTTTCAAAAGCTCTTCAAAATTCACCCGAAAATGTTTCAAATACCTTGACATCTTTTCAAGTTCCTTAAAGCTCTTGAAAGCTCTTAATTCTTTTTTTAATTTTTAAAAATACCTAAAAATATTTCCAATTCCTTAAAATCTTTTTGAATTTCATGAACCTTTCAAAAGCTTTAAAAATTCTTTACAATTTTTGAAAATACCCTAAAAATTATTCAAATCCCTTGACATCTCTTTAAATTCCATAAAACTTTTTTACTTTATTTCTAAAAATACCTAAAAATGTTTCAAATGTCTTGACATCTTTTTGAGTTCCTTGTAGCTCTTAAAAGATTGAAATTTTATTTTTTATTTTTAAAAATACCCTAAAATGATTCATTCCCCTTGACATCATTTTTATTTCCATTAAATTTTTTTATTTTATTTTTTTTTTAAACATGAAAATGTTTCAAATACATTGACATCTTTCCAAGTTCCTTGAAATCTTAAAAACTCTACAAAATTCTTTGGAATTTTGAAAAATGCCTTAAAATGATTCAAATCCCTTGACATGTTTCTAAATTCTACGAAACTTTCAAAAGCTCTCTAAAACTCTTTAGAATTTTTAAAAATACCCTAAAATGCATCAAATTCCTTGACATCTTTTTAAATTCCATGAAACTCTTTTTTTTTTATTTTAAAAATATCCGAAAATGGTTCAAATCCCTTAAGAACTTTTTAAATTCCTTGAAACTTTCGAAAGTTCTGAAAAATTCTTTGAAATTTTTGAAAATACCCTAAAATAATTTAAAACCTGCCATCTTTTTAAATTCCTTGAAGCTTTTGAAAGCTCTTAAAAATTCGAATTATTCAAATACCTCATATTTTTAAATTCCATGAAATTAAAAATTTTTTCAATTTTTTAAAAATACCCGAAAATATTTCAAATCTTTTAAAATATTTTTAAATTCTTTGACACTTTTTAAAATTCCTTGGAAATTTAAAAAACACCCCTGAATCTAAAAAATCATTCAGAATCAGTTCAAATGATGGAAATCCATTAAAATTACCCCAAAATATTTCAAGTTCCTTGACATCTTTTTAAATTCCTTAAAACTCTTGAAAGCTCTTGAGATTAAAAAAAAAAATTTGTTAATCTCTTTTATCTTCTTTTTTTTAAATTGAAAAAAAATTAAGAATCCCTTGACATCTTTTTAAATTTATTTAACTTTTGAAAGAGCTTAAAAATTCTCTAGAAAAAAAAACCCTAAAACGATTGGAATCTGTTGAAATCTTTTTAAATTCTTTAAAAGTTTTGAAAGCTCTTAAAAATTCTTTGAAATTTTTAAAAGTACCCTAAAATGTTTAAAATTCTGGAAGTTTTTATAAATTCCATGAAACTTTCGAAAACTCTTAAAACTTGTTAGAATTAATATAATATATTTTTAAACCTTTTTATTTCTTTGTAATTACCTCAAATGATGAAAATCCATTGATACCCAAAAAAATTTTAAATTCTTTTAACTCTTTTAAATTTCCTCCGAAATTTGTTAGATCTCTTAAAAATTCCTTCGAGTATTCAAAAATACCCCAAAATCCTTAAAATTATTTGAAATCCCGTCAGATCCCCGTAAATTCTAAACAAATTTGAATTTCGCGCCAGAATCACATGCAATTAGAGGTTATGTTTAAGCATGGTAAATTTGGCGCGAAATTTAAATTCTCCAAACATATTTTCGCTAAACTGAAGTAGTACTTTGACAATTAAAAAAACTTTAACCACTGTAAGCAATGTTTCGGAAAGTTTCGAAAAGATAAATTAATTCATCAATTAATTTTCGAAAATTTCAACTCGATATCTCAGTTCGTCTGGACATAAGTTTCTGACTTTCTGTAAAACAATGTCGGTAAGGCAGAAATCGGGTAATTTCTACATGGCCTCAATAAAAAAATTTAGCAGAAAACAGAATTTCTTCGTGTAATCGTTTTTGGATTTATTTAATGGAAGAGAAAAAGTGTTAGAAGCTAACTGACCACAAAAAGGAAATAAAAGTTAGCTGACAAATGTCAAGGCCGAGTCCTACAAGCTTCATTTCTGTTCGGGATTATCACATTAATTCCAACCACAGCTGCTCCTAGGATCCCCAATTACAAATTTTATCACCCACAGGAGATGAGAATTTAAATTTTCAAACGCCCGACGTTTATGTAACACTCACTTTATGAATATTAGAGGTTTAACAGAGCTAATCTACCTTACCGACAGTTGTTTTCGCACCTCGCATCTATTAATTATATAATTAATTTAATTATAATAATTAAATACGAAAACTTCTATTTTCCCTTAGGGAGAGCTTAAGTAAAATCACTTGACTAAACGTCAATTTTCTCTAATTTATATTTATCCTCATTCGCAATTTAAGGCCATGTAACACTCATCAGATTTCCACTTTACCGACAATTTTTTTTACAACTTACGTCCGCAAGAATTGATATATCAAACAGAAATTAAAAACAGTTAAATTTTCAATTTAAAAAAATTAATTTTTAACCACAGAAGGATTACCTAAAACTGCTTTGAATTAACTGGATTACAAGTGGATTACTCAAAAATATCTGGATTGCAAGTGGATCACTCTGGTTTAATGTGGATTACCCTTGATTAATGTGGATTGCTTTGGATCAATGTTGATTACTCTGGATCAATGTGGATTGCGCAGGATTGATGTGAATTTATATGGATTGATGTGGATTAATCTGAATTGATGTGGATTGATACGAATCAATAGGTATTAATGTGGATTGATGTTATTGATGGATTGATTTATTAATGTGGATTGGTGTGAATTAATCGGCATTAATGTGGATTGAACTGGATTAATGTGGATTTAACTGGATTACACTGTTATATTTTGGATAAGAAAATGATTATTTCATCTTAGAAGAGGATTACTCCAAATAAAACGGACAAGTAAACTACTCTGAATTATTCTGGATTACAAGTGGATTATTGCGCTTATAAGCGCATTACTCTGGATTATCTAGATAACGAGTAGATTACACCATCTTACAAGTTAATTACTCCAAATTATTCGGATTACAAGTAGACTACTCTTAATTATTCCAATTTACTAGTAGATTACTTCGAAATATATGGATTGAAATCGGATTACTCTGTTCTACAAGCGGATTACTCCGAATTATGTGGATTATAAGTGGATTACTCTGCATCACAAGTACAGTAGTACGAATTACATGGATTACAAGTGGACTTCCATGGATTGTGTCGAATTATACGTGTATTACTTCGAAATATATTGATTACATGTGGATTATTTTAGATTACAAATAGAGTAGTCTGAATTATATAGATTACAAGTATATTACTCTGGACAATGCTTGATTACAAGTAAAGTAATCAGACTTTCAAGTAGATTATTTAAAGTGATATGAACTACAAGTAGACAACTCCAAAACATTATTGATTACCAGTGCATTACTTGAAAGAACATGGATTACAAGTGGATTACTCTGACTTAGATGGATTAAAAGTAGACTAACCTGCATTACAAGTGGCGTAATGTTTATTACTAGCGAATTAATGTAAATTATGTGGATTTGAAGTGGATCAGTTCGAATTAGGTGGATTACAAGTGGATTTCTTAAGATTATGCTGAATTACAAGTATACTACTCCGAGATGGATTACAAGTACATTAATCTGTATTACAAGCGTATTACTCCGTGTTATAAGTGGATTACTTCGTATTACAAGTCGATTACTTCGTAGTACAAGTAGATTACTTAGTCTTTCAAGTGGACTACTTCGTCTTAAAAGTGGATTATTACAAATATAATGAATAGAAACTTGATTAGTCCGTATTATATGTATTACAAGGGTTTTTATAAGAATTACTTCTCACTACAAGTGGATTACTCCAAAAGAAATAGATTGCAAGTGGATTACTCCGAAATAGATGATTTTTTCAGATAATGCTAAATTACAAGTGTAGTACCCCGAAATGGATTACAAGGATATTACTCTGCATTACAAGTTTATTACTCCAAAAGACATAGATTGCAAGTGGATTATTTCAAATACATGGATTTCAAGTGGATTACTCCGAATTCAAATTGGATGACTATATATTATGATAGGATCACTCCGAAATATATAGAGTAGAAGTGGATTATTTAGTATTATAATTTGATTACTTTGAATTACAAGTGGATTAATCATGATTAAATCTGGATTACAAGTATATTACTCTGAATAACAAGTGGATTACTATGGATGACAAGTGGATTACTGTGAATAACACGTGGACGGCAAGTGGATTACTATGGATAAAAAGTAGATTGCAAGTGGATTATTATGGATTTCAAGTGGATTGCTCTAGATTACAAGGGGCTACTCTTTGTTAGAAAGTGGATTTCGTCATTTTACAAGACGATTATTCCGAATGAAAGCTAAATCACAAGTGGATTACTCCGAAGAAAAGCTGAACTGCAAGTGGATTACTCTGGACTAAAAGTATTACTCCGAATTAGAGGTTAAATAGAAGCGAATTACTCCGAATAAAAGCTGAATCGCAAGTGGTTTATTCTGGATTAGAAGTATTACTCCGAATAAATGGTAGATTAGAAGTGGATGACTCCGATTACACGTGGATTAGGTCGTCTTACAAGTAGATTATTTCGAATGCCTCTATAAGATATAGAGT